>JAXHKQ010000222.1:0-33815 GCA_038407185.1 Chalaropsis ovoidea | reverse complement strand
GGACAAAAGACTTACGAGCCAGGAAGCGGTAAAGCTTGACGAGCAGCTTCAGGTAGACATTGTCGCTCTTGGGGGCGGTGCGGTGGGTGCCCTTGACGTGGTGACGCTTCAGATCGATAGCTAAAAAAGAGATGTTTCGTCAGCCAAAGAGTGTTCAGGGTATGCTCAAGGCATGGCCACAAAGCAAGCGCTGTACTAACAACAATCAATCACCAACGATGCCCGAAATCTCACGCCCCGGCCTTATTCCTCGAGACATGAGTGAAGCCGTATTCCAGGTCTTCAGCCAGTCAAGAAAGAGAATGAGATCGAGGGGAAGATTCGAGAGGTGTATTGATTCGATGCTTTCGAGCGACATTGCGATGTGAAGCCATGAGTTCGCAGAAAAGAGTCCGCCGAGCTTGCATTGGGCACTATCGAGACCAGACACAATGGCACACCACGAGCCACATCCAAAGCCGTTTCCAGGACATTAGAGGGTGGTGGTGATGGCAGAGTGGCCAGATGATATTCTCGATAGCGTCGGGAGCATTGCTCATTGGAAACTGATCCACTCGCACACAGAGGCTGAGAAAGCTCTTTTCTTCATCTTGAGATAATCGAACAAGACGTACCCATTTTGCCGACGGTTCGCGATTTATGCGGATGGTTGATAGAGGGAAAATAATTTTTCGACAGACAGAAGTCGGGAAATGTCACAGATATCAATGAATTTCGCTGGTCGTGTCCCCACTTTGCCTGCAGGCCAAATTTTTTCGCTGCAAAACAATAATGTGGGGCACAGAGGAGCCAAGTTGTGGGCATTAGGGCAACCTGTGTGCGGCGCTATTGGTGGGATTTGGCGGTCTGGCCCCACTGCTTCGGTGAGTGTCGGTGAAGAAACTCAGCAAAACTATCTGGTGGTCTGGGGTTGGGGTTAATGAACGACATGGGATGAAAGTTGAGTTCTCCACAAAAGCCCGGATCGATTTATGACGAGGCAGGCCGAAGCCGAAGCCGATGTCAAACTACACAGACTATTCTTTGCATCACGTCTTTGGTAATTCAGTAAATAATTGGCACAAAAAACACACAAGACCCAAAGACCCCAAACTCCAAAACCAGATAACGCCGAGACCCCAAACCAAATGATCTGTCCTGCATGTCAGGCACGTTGAATACTTTTCTCAGTAGTCTTCCGAAGCTCCATTGCTTTGCTATGGGCCTTGAATTTCCAAGGTCGGCCTTGGCAGCGCCCTTTTCCCAGCACCTGTTCGCGGCAGCTCTTGACGCAAGTGCGGAGCACTGGCGTTGACAATCATGCTGGCGTCGGCAATTTCTTGGTCCGACAAGCGGGAGCGGCCGCCAGAAGCCGGCCTATTCGCCTTGTCGGATAGAAGCTTTTGCATGGCAGCCTCCCACAGACGGTACCTCTCACGGCCCTGGGGTTCCCGTTGCACAATGGACCGTACTTCCTTTTGCTTGCGCACCTTGGCCGCACGAACCAGCCCGCGCAGAGCATCTTCGCCCTGCTTAGCTGCGAGTGCTGCTGCGGTGCGGATCTTCTGGGGATCGCGCTCAGTTTTCTCGACTCTGGGCGTGTAGCGGAAGGTGTGAATACTGGGAAACTCGGGGAAGTGCCCGGGGATGTATTCCATGGACGAGCGCTGAGCCTCTCCGCTTAGATCGGGGTGTAGAATCGGCAGCGACTTTATAGCAGTATTTGCAATTGAAGACTGGTCTGGTGCTGCCTTCTTCGGCTCAAGTAGTTTTCGCGGAATAGGGTGTTTGCGATGCGGATTCAGTAGCCAAATAGGGAGGTTACGGCGCTGAAGCACAAGCTGGAAGTCGTTGGGCGTTGGCTTGTCGCGACGTGCGCCCAGGGCGAGATTGTGGACATCGTGTATGAGTGATTGCAGGTCTGCAGAGTGTTAGTACGGCAGTTCCAGAGAGCTCACAGAGTCAAAGCATGGACGGCAATGCCAGAGAGCTAGCAGAGTCCACGTATGGAATATCCTCACATATTTCAGCATGCTGCGCGAAGCTATCAAGTGCCTGGGGTGTTGCGCTATCGAAGCCGACTTGCTTAAGGGCAAGTGCAATAGAACGCTGGAGGCCTTTATTTGCAAAGGCGCTAGCCGAAGAAGGCGTAAATGTGTGCGCTTGTATTTGAGGTGTCTCGATGATGCGTGTGGGTGAAATAGTAGGAGTTTCGGATCTGGCGTGGGCAGGCGAGTGAGGCGAGTGAATAGCTGTGCTGGTTGGGCTGTGGACAGGCTTGTCGCTAGCATCAGTCATAGGGGAGTCCTCTGAACTCATTATTGCTATAGCGGGAATAACAATACAGAATGAAAATGACGAGGTAGTAGCTGCGGGGGGGGGAGCCGCAGTGTGCAGACTGGACTGCTTGTGACGTGTGCTTCAGCCTTGTTGGCGATGCACCACGCGAAGGTTTGCAGCTGAATTCAGCCTTGCGCTACGCTACGTGTGTATGACTAAGCAGGCAGCACACTAGGCAGGCGCTAATGGGCGGCCCTAGCGCCAATATTTCGGCCGGGGTTGTGTAACTTTTGGCAGAAGTGCGACAGCTGGCAGCGGCTGTCAATCACAATGACTCTCATTATTGTTGGTACTGTGAACTTGCATGCCCAGTTCACGCTTTGGCCGGCAGAGCGTCAACTCGGTCGTAGATCTTCCTCGTGTTAGCTTGAAACGAAGTTTCCTTGATGGTTCCATGAGCTTCTCAGGAGCTGCCCAAGCCAATCATCTGCGTCTTTTCAGGCCTTGCAAGTCGTGCAGTGCAGCCCTGCCCTGCCCTGTCCGCCTTGCCCGCCTACAGGGGCCGACTGTTTTCCACTAACAGCCAGCATCTTGCAGCTTGGCCTTCTTTATTATCTCCTCTTCTCCTAGTTTTTGACATGTTCCCTGTTCTTCCGTGCCATTAAAGGACACGGGTGCTGTCTTGCCTCTGCCCCCATTGAACTCTGCCTCTTTGCCTCTTTGCCTGCGTTTGCCTGCTCCCAGGAGACTCTCCTGCTGTCTTTTCAAGCTCCTCTCTGATATCCCCCCCTTCTTTGCGATCCCTCTTTATCTCCACCCTTAGCGAGGGAACCCTAAACACCGAAACAGGCTTGTCACCACTACACCCGTTCACATCTCGAGCCCGAGTGCGACTGTCTTGCCGGTGTCTCTCATCTCTCGTCTCTCCTCCCTGCCTCCCTGCCTCCCTGCACTATGCCGCGAAACTTTGATCCTGCGCACTTCCCTCGACTTCAGGTCCGCAAGACGCTGCTTGTCATTGATGCACAGAACGACTTCCTTTCGAAAGATGGCCTGCTAGCTGTGCAGGATTGTGACAGGCTGTCATCTGATATCGCCGATCTGGTCTCTCGCTTTCGCTCCATAGGTGATGTCATCTGGATACGATCCGAGTACAAGGCTCTTGAGAAACACACCGCTCAGCAGATCATCACGTCGAGTGCAGATTCTGCATCCCAGGAGGATCCTGAAGCCTTCTTGACGTACCCGTTTGACAAGAGACCCTGCGTGGCCTCTGGCACGGACGCATGTGATATGCCCGATGTATTGAAAGAGGTGCTGGACGAGAGAGCAGACACCGTCATCACCAAGAACCACTACTCGGCCTTTAAAGACACCGCCTTGGTACAACGCCTGCGACAGCACATTGCCTTTGAATTGTACCTGTGCGGTTCTCTGGCTAACGTCGGAGTCTTCGCCACTGCTATTGATGCTACACCGCATGGAACTACGGTGAACATCATCGAAGACTGCTGTGGCTGGCGCGACAAGGACCGTCTGCGCGTTGCTTTTGAAAAGCTGGATCAGATTTATGCTTGTTGTTTAATCAACTCCAGCAGCCTCTTCAAGGATATTCTTCCGGTCGCCGGCTTGAATAGTTATGGCTCTGCTGCCAAAAACCCACCAGCAGCCCCTAGACCACGTGTGCATAGAACGGTAGGTAGACCCTCGAAACGGAGTTCTACCAAGTCGGGGTCAAGGGCGAAAGAGTCTCGGGATAAGACCCCAGATATCACGGAGACACTTCAGAATCTGTCATTGGGGCCGTCGGTTGATGGCGCCGAAGGCAAGAAGCTCAATGCCACCGAGTCTGATGACAACATACAAGTATCCCAACGAAGCATAGAGTTCAGGGCAGTGTCGAAGCCCACGTCGAAGTCCACGTCGAAGCCCACGTCGAAGCCCACGTCAAAGGCCCCGCCAAAGAATGCTGAAAAGCCAGAGCTGTCGACTTCAACTCCGAGCCAGAAGCCCACAGATCGTAGCTTGGAGAAGCCAGATATACCAGCAGAAATCACCACTACTATCACTTCAGCTTGTGGTAATAGCGCATCTGTGGACGAGCTTGCGGCTCTGCTTGGTGACGTGGCTATTGATGGCAAGGACAATGTTGCCTCTCGAAAAGGCCCGGCTGTATCCGATGGTCTTGAACAGGCTGTCGACTATCAAGAACCGGCTGTGGCTTGCTTACTGCCTGACACTGAGAAGATTGCGTCAGCTGAAGCCTCGAATATACATGTACAGTCACCAATGGAGGCTGATAAGGGTGGTGAGGGTGTTAGAGATGAGGCAAATTCCAGAGTTGTGACTGAACCTGAGACTGTCAAGCCAGAAGCTGTCAAGCCTGATGATATCGAAGCCAATACTGTGAAGCCTCAGCCTATCAACCCCGAGGCTGCCAGAGATGAGTCAACCTCCAAAGTGGCTGTCGAGCCCGAGGCCGTCAATCTCGAGTCTATCAAACCCGAAGCCGCAAGTGCCGTTGAGACCAAATCCAGTCCCAGGAAAGACGCCAAAAAGACGCCCACCCATCCGCCAGAACAACACGCGCTGCGGCTCTGTGAAGGCGACACGACCGTCATCCAGAACGTGCTCGACGCCACGTTTGCCGAAGAGGCTTTTGAGGCGCTCAAGAAAGAAGTGCAGTGGGCCGCCATGACCCACCGTAGCGGCGAAGTGCCCCGAAGAATTGCCGTGCAGGGAGCAGTTGCCGAAGATGGCAGTAGGCCACTGTACCGTCACCCTGCCGACGAATCACCGCCGCTGCTGCCCTTTTCCCCCACTGTTTTGAAGGTAAAAAAGGCCGTCGAGACCCACCTCGGCCACCGCGTGAATCACGTGCTGATCCAGTACTACCGTACTGGCCACGACTACATCTCCGAGCATAGCGACAAGACGCTGGACATAGCGCGCACCTCATATATTGCCAACCTGTCGCTGGGCGCGCAGCGCACCATGGCCTTCCGCACAAAGCGGGCAGCCGAAGCAGGCGCGGCGCGGAAAGTGGAGCGCGCTATGCTGCCGCACAACTCTCTGCTACGCATGGGCCTGTATACCAACAAACACTGGCTGCACGGCATCAGGCCAGATAAGCGCGCCGACCGCGACAAGGAAGAGGCGGCCAAGGCTTTTGGCGGCGGCCGCATCTCGCTCACGTTCCGGCTCATTGCGACCTTCCTGAGCGCCGATGCGGCCCGGATCTGGGGACAGGGCGCGACTGCCAGGGCGCCGGCTGCGGCGAACGCGGTGGTTCACGGGGATCGAGAACGCATTGAGAAGCTGGTGCTTGCCTTTGGGCGCGAGAATCAGGATCCGTGGTTTGATTGGGACGAGGCCTATGGCGGGGGCTCTGATGTCTTGCATATGAAGCTGGATGATGAACCGGCCCAGTCTAAGCCTCGGGCTACAGATGACCACGAGACGCCTGAAGGAGGCTCCAAAGACAAAGAAGAACAGGGAAGCGTATCACAGTCTCCAGCTCCTCCTCTTGCTGAGGAGGTTAAGACCACTGACAGGCCGTGACTGTGAACCAAAACTTGAGATAGCGCACATATAATGATTCAACTGAAAACCTGCCTCACTTTAACCACGGCCATAGTTGTGTGCTATGAAACTTAGTCCAGACTGAACGTCATGAAAGCAGTGATTTTATTTGTAATGGCAGGACAAAAAAGCAAAAATATGTGTTGAAGTATCCAGAAAACGAAGAGGGTGTTGAAAAAGCCACGAAACAACTCCAAACAAAATCAAATCAGGAAACCAAGAAAAATGACAAACTAAAAGTACTTCACTCATGCAACCAACCGCCTTTTTCTTTTCTCACTTGGTCCCATCCCAAGGCAGAGGGTAAGTGCCAACCCAGCTGGCCACTTCACTGCGCAGCACGGCAATCTCGGGATCCTCGCTGCCATCGCCGACGTAGTCCATGAACAGCTTCAACTTGCCTGGCAGCTTTTCTCCCTTGTCCGTGGCCGCCTTGCGCGCCTCCTTGTTCAGTCTAATGGCAATGCCAACGGCCCGGTGCACAATGTCTGCCACACGGGTGAAGTCGGCCTCAGTGAAGCCGCGGGTGGTCATCGCCGGCGTGCCCATCCGCAGACCACCGGGAACCATGGCAGACTTGTCGCCCGGGACGGTGTTCTTGTTCGATGCAACACCAACAAGCTCAAGCACGCGCTCGACACGGCTACCGTCGATTCCGTTGGGCTTCAAGTCGACAAGCACAAGGTGGTTGTCGGTACCGCCGCTGACAAGTTTGTAGCCCAGGCCGCCCTGCTCAGCTGACTGGCCCAGGCGCTTGGAAAACGCCTGCGAGTTGGCCAGGACTTGAGACTGGTAGGCGCGGAACTCGGGAGACTGGGCCTGCTTCAGAGCCACGGAAAGCGCAGTTATGGTGTGGTTGTGGGGTCCTCCTTGGTGGCCCGGGAAGACAGACGAGTTGATGGGGCCTTCAAGATCGTAAAGTTCCTGCTTCTTGGTCTTGGGGTTTTCGCGGCGGACGCCCTTGCGGAAGAAGATCATGGCGCCACGAGGACCACGAAGACTCTTGTGCGTCGTGGTTGTCACAATGTCGGCAACTTCAAACGGGCCAGGCATGACGCCAGCAGCAAGCATGCCAGAAATATGCGCAACGTCGGCCATCAAGTACGCTCCGACCTTGTCGCAAATCTCTCTCATGCGGTTGTAGTCGATCAGACGGCTGTAAGCACTGGCTCCGGCGACAATAATCTTGGGGCGGTACAGCAGGGCATTCTTCTCCAGTTGGTCGTAGTCAATGTATCCGGTCTCTTCGTTAAGGCGGTAGGGGAAGGTCTCAAAGTACTTTGAAACTGCGGAAATCTTCTTGGTGGGAGTCTGGTATCCGTGGGAAAGATGGCCGCCATGGGGGAGGTCCAGGCCCATCAGGCGGTCGTGGGTGTTGAGCAGGGCGCCGTAGACATAGAGGTTGGCAGGAGCTCCGGAAAGGGCTGTGTGTGGAACATGAAATATTAGCAGAGGCACGCCATACTAGCACAGATTATTCAAGAATCTCGCACTCACGCTGCACGTTGACGCCCCAGTCGTCGGGCTTCAGCTTGAAGGTCTCAAGAGCCCGCTGCTGACACAGGCGCTCTGACATGTCAATGAATTCATTTCCGCCATAGTAACGAGCTCCGGGGTAACCTTCGGAATATTTGTCTAGAAGCGGGGCCGGTTAGTGTTATTGCGCCGCGCAAACGTGAAATCAGACCGACAGGCAGTCCAATGGTAGACGGTAGACGGACTTTGCATAGGGCTGCCAAGAGCCTCAAGAACAGCCTCTGACGTAAAGTTTTCGGAAGGAATCAAATTGACAAAGTTCTTCTGGCGGGTTTTCTCCTACAAAGCAGTACCAAAGGAGCCGGTTAACAAACAATACACGCACCAGTCTGTATTCCGGAACTCTTACCTTCTCAATGATGTCGTACACAATCGGGTCGGCCTGCGAAAGGCTCTCGGCAAGCAACTATCACCGCCACAACGCACACGTTAGCTTCGTCACATACACGCTTTCCGAGGAGCCACGGAAAGATGTGCCCATCGCCAGAAAAGTGCGCTCACCGCCTGCTGTCCCTCAAACGCACTCGAGGCGTAGCTTCTTGACCGCACAACATTCGAGCCAAAAGACTTGATTCCCAGCCGCAAAGCAGAAGAAATGGCAGACACCGGCGCAACCGGCCTGGCCATCAAGCGGAAGGCGCCCTGAGCTCCGCGCATAGCCATTTTCGATGGATGGGGGTTGGAGATGATGGGCGGGGAAATGTGAGAGGAAGAGGAAGAAGGAAAAGGAAAGAAAAAATATGGCGAAGAGGGGAAGTAAGAAATTTTCTTTTTCCTTGAAGAATACAGGAAGGAGGTAGACAATTCACCGGGAATTGAAAATGGCAAGAACCTGTGTGAGACGCCCGATAGCTTCAGCGGTAACTACTATCTTCAGAAGCTGTATCGATAACGCAGTGCTTCCTTCCTTCAGCAGATCCGCAAACCGGAAAAGAGTGGGGTTGTTCCTCGGGGTTGCGTCTATCGCCAACGAGCGAATGGGAAGAAATCTGATATATTACAGGCTCTCAGATAAGGCGTTGTCAGTGTGATTGTCTTATTCTCCAAAATCCATAGCCATGAAATTCATCTGCTCTCTGTAAATCGGCCCAGTCCATTATTGTCTTGCCGAGTACCTACCTATTCGGTAGACCCTATCACATGCACGGTGCTTCTTTCCCGCGGTCTTTACCCCCGCTATTTTAACTAGACTGGTCTGATCCCTATAAAGCTCTGCATCTCGCTGGCCCGATCATAGCTACGGTTGAGTGTCCGCGGGGTTGTGTGACTCCATTGTGCCGGTAATCCTACATGGGCAGAGGCTTAGTAAAAGGCATTGATGCACCTGATGGTCGTGCCTTGAGAAGCCTTTGGTCCGGGACGAAATATCGTTGAATAAAAGAAGACCGTTAGGGTTATACAGCGTACTATCGTGAACATCATCACGACAAGAGTCAAGCCGCAGGTTAACTGACGACAGACAAAGCATGCCAATTCATACCAGAGGTTCAATATCTCCCAGTAAAGAGTTTTCACCTGTATTTCGAGTGTCAAAGATACCGCATCACTCCATGATAATGTACAGAGATCGCCACTCCTTGATAAATCTTCTACCCTTCATCTTTCATCATCATTCAGCACGTTACATTATCATAGCTCGCATACAAGCTACACGAAACCAGGTATGCATAGCAAACCGCCAACCATGTAGCGAAAGCATCCAGCCCGCAGCCGGGCCCCGGAAAACGGCCAAGCGAAAGAAAACAAAACCCATCACCAATCAAAGAGCAAGAGAGAAGAAAAACATACTTGTGCGAACGACAAGACCAGCAACAAGAGGCTTTAAAAAAAGACGACGAAAAAAAAAAGAGACCCTGCGATGAATGACTCGTTTACTTTCCCTACCCTGCCGACGCCCCGGTTTTTGGCGTCAAGTATTTCCCGTTTTCCATATCTTCTTGATCATATGATCTCGTCACACCAAGTGTATTCGTTTCGGCTTCTATGTGCTGATGATGAATTCCCATTTTTTTGAGTGTGTTGTTTTGTTCTGCTGCCTGTTTACTCTGTTTACTCATCAGCCAGAAGAGCGTTCCGCTTCGCCGTCTGTCTCTCCAGCTTGCGCTCGCGAGCAGCCTTGGTCTTGGCACGCTTGGCGTCCATCTCCTCCTTGAGAGTCTTCTCACGGAGCTTCTCGGCCTTGGCGCGGTGAATCTGCAGTGGGGGTTAGGAACTGGTATTCTGCAAGAGCAAGAGATATAGCAGAGTCTGCCACATATTCCACACGAGGGGAGCCTATGCGGGAGACTGTGTTGATGGGGGATACGTACGTGCTCGACCAGGGCACGCTTGTGCTTGAAGGTGTTACCCTTGCTCAGGTGGTACAGCTCGTGGTACAGGTGCTTGTCGATCTTGCCGGAGGCACGGTACTTGACCAGGAGACGGCGCAGGACACGCAGGCGGCGCATCCACTGGACCTGGCTGTAGGGGTGTTAGTCTCAAAGAAATAACGGCCTTGATTTGTGTGTTGTTTTCGGATGTGGTGGAACGTACCTGGGCAGACGGGCATCGGCGGTACCCTTGCGCTTACCGAAGCCACGGTGGCGACCGTCTCTCCGGGACAGGTTCAGCTCACGGGCGCGCGATCTCGAGTGCATGGTAACGGGCTTGCGGATGATGAGACCGTCGGAGACCAGCTTGCGGATGGTCTGGCGAGAGTTGGCGGTGGCAATCTCGGTAACCTCGTTGGGGTCCAGCCAGATCTTGCCCTGGCCGCAGCCGAGGACAGACGCAGCGAGGCGCTTCTGAGTCGTCAGGTTAACCCTACAAGGAGAAAGTATCATGGTCAGTCCTCCCGTTGCTTATGGATTGGATGATTCAATTCCATCTTCATGCATGCTTTCTTCTGTCGTTGATCGTGTGTACAAGTTCAACATCTGGCCGAGCGGGAGGTGGCGAAGAAGTCGAGGAGGGGGTGAGGAGAGTAAGACGGTTTATATACGTCTCGCATCGTCATGAGCGGAAGTATGAGAATGTATTGGAACGTTGCAAAGAGAAACCGTCATATTCGAAGCCGTGCATCAGGCGAGTGTTGGGAGATATTTCGTGGATCGTTTTCAAAACGCTGGGAAGCTGAATATTGACCCAGAAAAGGGCGTCCGTCGAGTTTGTCGCCACATCATGAACAGCCAGAGAAAAGTTGTAGATCGATCGACAACGACGAAGAAGAAGCGCAGCGAGACATGAATCGAGTACGGGTAGTTTGAGTGTCTCTCGAAATCTTCGGAAATTCTCAGATACCGGGGTTTCTGGTTACTCACATCTTGAGTCCGGTGGTCGTGAATGGGGTGCTGGATCAAGGGAAAAATCGTGAGAATGACAGGACGGACCAGAATTTCTCAACAGTAGTTCTGAGGGGGGGTGAAGTTGTGGGAAAAGTGGAGCTAGCCTTGTTTAGGAATGGCTGAGAGGGCATTTTCTGGTGTGCTGCTTGTGTGCGCAAACGTGAGGAGACACGTGATGTAGAGTGGAGCACGCCCTAAAATCCAGAAGCTTGATAAGCCCGGTCGGTGAAAGTCTCGGTGAGGGTACAGGCTCGATAACAGTAAAAAACAGTTGTAATATAGTCAATCTTGTGGTAACATAACTTGGTAGTACAAAAATATGGGATTAACGACTCGAAACAGACCTCACTAAAGACTCAACTGAATACTACACGTACGTCTGCTTCTTATGCTGTGTGCCAATATGGAAGAATATCAAAACTTTTGTTGATGCGATTTGTAAGATGCTAAACAAAGAGAATACACAAGAAAATGAAATGCAAATAAAGCAAAACGAAAACATCCAAAAATCCATCATACAAATCCTTTCCACCCAACTGTAAACCCCACACCATCATCTAGTTGCATCGATATCAGTGTATCCAACGACGCCTTACTGCTTTTGCGTACCAGCGAACCAAATCTAGTCAAACACATCGCCCATCTCAACCTTGCCCACACTGAGCAACTCCTTCTCGTCTTCCACCTCGTCGTTGGACAAGCCCAGCCCGCCAACGCCACCCTCGGCATCTCTGCGCTCGTTGACCTGCGCGCCCAGTCTCAATGCCACGCGCTTGAAATAGTCTTGCATACTGCGCTTGGCATTCGGCGCCAGCTCGGCTCCAGGGCCGGCCATGTACTTTTCAAAGACGCGGCCTTCCTCCTCCGGCACGCTGAAGATGCTTACAAAGGCCTGCTCGGCAGCCAGCTTGACAGGAATCACAGTGTCGCGCACACCAGCAAAGATATGGGGCGCCAGAAGCGCCAGATGGGGTCTGACCATATCCATGTTGATGCGGGCCAGGGTGCGGATCAGCACCAGACCCAGACGACGCCCATCTACGGGCTGGCCGGGCTGGATGGCCTCGGCGATAGTCTCGAAGATGAGCTTGGTAGTCTCAAAGGTCTTGGGAGACTCGTGCATCAGGAACTTTCCAGTAGCCAAGATGGAGTTTTCAGTGATGAATGGCTGGTTGAAATTGTTAGTGCGATTTTCCAATAATCCTCAAGTGTACAGGAAAAAGAAGAAAGGAAAGAAAAATAACTTACAGTCTTGTGCTTGATACCACGAACCAAAACCTCAGGCAAGGACTCTTGAAGCGGCGACTCTAGGATGGCAGCAGGAGCCTCTACCAAGACGGAATTCAGAGCTAGAATCGACGAAGAGGTAAAGGTTGAAGGCATGGCCCGGTTCTTGATCAGCGTGACAGCAACATCCTCCGGAACGTTCTTAATAAGAGCGCCCAGCAGCTTAGCATTGGTGATGGTCATCTCTAGATCATTCTCATCGGTCTCGACGCTGTCAATCATACCCAGAACGGCAGCACGACCAGCCTCGCCCATGTTGTTACCAGCCTTGCTGATGACTTCATACAAAGCCTTGAGCATGGCAGTGCGAACACCAGCGTCGGTAGTCTTGCTACCAGTAACCAGCTCTGCAATCAAGGGGTCTATTCTAGGCGTGTACTTGATCAGGGTACCTAGGGCCCGGGCAGCGCGGTTACGCAGCGAATCGCTGGTAGTGTCGGCTAGAGCCTTGGCAAAGGTACGCTGCAGCTGGGGCATGAAAGGCTTGAGAGCAGCAGGCATCTTTTCCAGCAGAGTGTTCAAGGTCAGCAGCGTAGCAGACTTGACCTCGGTAGACTTCTCGGATACCACACGAATCAGAGGACCGGTAAGCTGGGTAACAAACGGCTTGAGAGAAGCCTCGCTGGTACGGTCAACGATATCCGAAATGGCCAGAGCCGACTGCGTACGCTGGTCCGTGCCTCCGTACATGAGACCATGCAAGAAGATGGGCAGAATAGCGCTGATACCCTTGGGCAGCTCGAAACCAGGCAGAGGAGCGCCGGCAATACCAACACGCTGGAGAGTCTGGCGCGTAGAGTTGACCAGGGTATCCATCTGGTCTTTCTTGAGCTTCTTGGTGAACTCGCTGAGAGCAGCCCAGGCACCCTTGACGACATCCGGATCGCGGTCATCGAAAGAGTTGAGCAGAGTGCGCACGATGTCCTGGTTGTAGCGCGAATAGTCAACGGAAGCGCTCGAGAAGAACTTGGCCATATGGAAGCCCATGGCAGCACGGCGGTGGTGGTCGTCGTGCTTGAGAAGCTGCAAAAGCACATTCATCAAAGTGTTAAGGCCATCTTCATCGTCAATAGACAAAATCACAATGTTGAATGAGTTGTCCAGGTCCTCCTTGAGGCCGGGCTCGGTGCAGTTGATGATGTTGTCCATCAGCGAGTTGATGATGCTGGGCAGACGGCGGTTCATAGCGGCACCAGCCACCTTGGAAAGAGCAGCCAGGGCACGAGCGTTGAAGGCCGATATCGGGGGAGTAGTGAGCGTCGGGATAAGGTTGGGGAGAATAGCGTTGGAGCGAGTGCTCTCGGTGAGGAGAGTGAGGAGAGCCTGCAGAGCATTGTCCGCATCCTCGGGGTTGCGCAGGATGTTGAGTAGATACGGTAGAACCTGATCAATGGCACGTTTTCCAAAGAGCTGCTGCAGCTCATCAAAGGCCTCGGCAGCAGTCTCGCGAACCTCGGCGTTGGAATCGGTAATAGCAGTACGAACAACAGAGATAAGAGTCTTCTCATGGTCCTCCAGAGCTTCAGGCGTAGCAGAGGCAATGAGCTCCTTGAGAGCCAGGCAGATACCCTGGCGAGCATCGGTATCGCTTGAAGTCAGCAGGCCCTGCTCCAGCGTGGGAAGCAGAGTAGCAAGAACATTGTCTCCAGCCTTGCGAATAAGCTCGCCCAGGGCGTTGGAGGCAATCACCTTGTGTTCCATGTTGGAGCTACCCAGGCGGCGAATGATGAGCTGAGAGAGAGTAGGAACAAGCTCCTTGAGAATACGCGGGCTGGGAACCAGAGCCTTCCACACAGCCACGGCTCCAGCACGCACGGCACCAGAAGTATCGCAGCGGCAGATGTACAGCGCAGACAGAATCTTGTCACGCTTCTCGACACCCAGGACCTCCTTGAGGGAAGCACCAGCCTCGCGCACAGCATCCTCATCTTCGTCATGATCCTCATCAGAAGCGCTGATACCGGTAAGGTTGAACAGCAGGTCACCGACCAGCTCCACGGAGCTGAGACGAATGCGGTAGCTGTCATCCTCAAGACCACGCTCCAGCTCAGGAAGCAGCAGGTCAACAGCCTTGGCGGCAAAGTTCTTGACGAGCAGACGACCAGCACGCAGAGCAGTCTCGCGAATTGACTCAACATCATCAGCCAGACCAGCCAAGATGGGAGGGATAATGCGGGCAAGGTAGCCCGAGAAGCTGTTTCCGAAGCACACGGGCAAGAAAATGAACAGAGACATGAATCCCTCTCTGACCGAGGCCTTGGAGGACTCCACATTCTGCAGGATAGTAGGGAGAGTTTCCTCCAGACGAGAGGTACCCAGACCGGCCAGAACCTCGGACAGGGCCTGGGCAGAGCCTAGGCGGTCTCCGGCACCGGTATCCGACTTGAGGGTTTGCATGAGACCAGGGATCAGGTCAGGCAGAGCATCCTCACCCAGCTTCTCCATCAGAGAGCCCAGAGCACGAGAGGCAGTGGCTCTGGTAGTCGGCACAGGGTCGACAACAGCGATCTTGAGACCAGCAACAAGCACGGGAAGATGGCTAATAAGGTCCTTCTTTTCGGTAAGGTGGGCCAGGGAGCCAATGACCTGCGAGGCCTTGCGCTTGGTGTTGGAGCGATCGCCCAGACCACGCTGCAGAATACGGGTAACCAGAGCCAGCGAAGGAGGATCGAGGTAATGAACGAATTGGACCTTGATGAGAGAGTCGAGAGCATCATCGGTGTACCTGGTAGGGTCGCTGAGGGCCTTGAGCAGAATGTCCACCAGAGACTTGACTTCGGGGTTGCTGATGACATCACCAAAGCGCTTCAAGCTCTTGTTCGCAGCACCTCTGACTTCCTTGTGACTGTCGTTGAGTACAGAGGTCAGGGGAGGGATAATCTCGGGAAGGCTGAAAGCCAGCTGCTGGGGATCCAGGTAAGCCATAGCACCAAGCAGCTCACAGGCACCCTTCTTACTACGCCAATGGTCCTCGTCGAGGCCATGGAGCAGAGTAGGAAGAATCTTCTTGACACCGTAGGAGCTCAGCTGTCTGAAGCAAGCCTTGGAAGCCTCCAAGCAAGCATCACGGACATTGGAGTTGGTGTCACCGAAGCCAGCCAGCAGCTGATGCACGGTCTGGATCACGTACGGCTCAAATAGACGGCCCAGGATGACCGAGAGCAGTTCATAGGCCAGGAAAGCCGACTCACGCTGGTGAGTCTCCTTTTTGTTCTCGGCAGCCGAGCGCAGCGAAGACATGATGCGCTGCTCTCTTAGGGCACCAATACCACGGCCCATGGTCAGACCAGCCAGGCCGTAGGCGGCACCTCTCTGAATGGCAAAGCTCTTGGAGGTCGACAGGGTTTCAATAACCTGCTCAATGTACTTGGTCGACTTGGGGCCGTAAGAACGGACAAGAGGAGGCAGGCACTCGGCAATAGCATACTGAACCGTCTCGGAGGGAGTGCTCAAAGTAGCAATCAGCCGCTCAATGACAATCGGTAGGCGAGCATCGCTAGCAGCCAAGTGGCGCGCCAGAGCACCATACATGATGATGACGGCCTCGTTGATGCGATCCGAAAACTCGGTGGCCTTATCGGGGCCTTGTAGGGTGTTTTCGAAAGACTTCATCAGCTTCTCGACCAGAATCTTGCCACGGAGGTCAATCACATGGACCGCAGAGTCCAACATCTGGCTTCTAACGTTGGCGTTCTTGTCACCCAGAGGGCCCTTTTCAATGAGGAAGTCGAACAGAGCATCCAGCTGGACAGTGGTGTAGTAGGGCGCCAGCTCCTTGAAGGCCAGAGCCAAGCCTTGACGAGCCTCCCACGGATCAGAGAGGTCCATCTTCTTGGGCATGCCATACTCGTCCAGAAGCTGCACGCGGGGCTTGGACAGCTCAACGTACGAAGACTCAAGGCTGAGGATCACGGCATCCAGAGCAGAGTCGTGGGCCTTGATAGCATCGCCCAGGGCGCGAGCACTGGCGCTGCGCAGCTGGTAATCCTTGCTCTCCAGGAAGGGAAGCATCTTCTGGGGAACATTTTCTGTCAACTTGAAGTCGCTCTCCATCCAGATTTCAAGACCAAGCTCCTTGTTTTCGTTGTCGTCGTCGTGGGCGGCAATCCATATTTCGCTAGAAAAGTCAAGCTCGCTCATATCAATATCGCTGCTGATGGACTGCAAAACAGCTGATCGAACGTTAGCCTCGGCAACGATAGCGCCTTTAGCTAAAGCCTGCATCTCGGCAATGGACATGTTGGGGGCGACAGAGCGGCTGACATGCGCAAGGCACTCCTTGATGATCTTGTAGTGGGCGTTGTATCTCTGCATGGCCACAATAAGCGAGGCCAGGATGTCCAGGCGAGGGACAGCTTCGTCGGAGCAGATGTCAGCATGGAAAGAAAGGATCTCGATGGCCAAAACAACCTGCACGTCCCGGTCCTCTTCGGCAAGGCCAACACCGCCGCTCTGGAGGATATTGAAGACCAGCGGGAGCAGGTATATTAACGAAACAGTGTCAAAGGGACGCTGTTCAGCCGCAAAGCGGAGCCTGTACAGAATACGGGTGACCATTTCACCAAGAGGCTCTTCCTGTAGGTCCTTGGGCAGATCGGTGACTTCGCGGGCACGCAGCGTAGCAATACCGACAAACTGACGGTTGTTGCCGAGACGAGCACTGCATCTTTCTGAGCAAGCAATAAAGGCCTGAGGAGCCGCATCGCCAGAGATGAGACAGGCTCCGGAGTCAATTGATCTCAAGAGACAATCAACAGCAGCCTGCATCCACAGGGAAGCCTCGGTGGGCGGGCCAGTAGCCAGGGCTTTCACAATGCCAACGCCGCGGTGGATTTTGGAAACAACGCTGTCGACATGTTCACGAATGCCGGCCTCTTTTTTCAGCTGGGCGTTGACCTTGGCCTGGTCTTCAGCGGAAAGCTTCTTCTCGGTGCCCTTCTTCTTGGCAATGGAGCTACGCAGCTCTTCTTCCCACTTCAGAACTTCGTAGTCCTTGGAGTTCTTGTTCGGAACAGTCTGGGCCTTCTTTGACAGAACATCCACAAAGGCAGTTCCGGCAGGAGTCTTGTAAATGGCAGCCTCCATGGGGCCAATGTTGTCCAGCTGATCGGGGTTCAGGGCGTCCTTGATGAGCTCCACAACACGTGTAGTCATGGTCTCGGGAGCAACAAAAGCCAGTTCGGATGTGGCCTTGTAAGCGGACGTCCTGACCTTGAGGCTTTCCTCGGGCTTTGTCTTCTCGAGAACTTGGGCGATAAGCTCATCCTCGTATTTGACAGCCAGAGAGCCAGGATCAAGGCCAACCTTGATCGTCAGCTCGATCCAGCTGCTTCTAGGTATCAAGTCGTTACGAAGAAGGACCAAGAGAGAGCACATCTGTTTCTCCAAAGCCTCGGTAGAGACCTCCACATTCAGTTGCTTACGCTCATCAGAGCTCAGACAGAAGGTGCGGATGGCAGGATAGAGAGAGGCATTTTCGCTCTTGGAAATAACAACAGCCGACTCCTTGTCCGCACTCTCTGTCTTGTGAAGCCAGTCCCACACGCCAGCAATCAACAAGGAGCCAACGGCGGCAGGCGCCTCGGCATACTTTTGAGAGAGAGCTTTGTGGGCCTCTTGGCTGACAAGGTGAGGAACAGTAGACGAGCAGGTGATGAAAAGGATTGCCTCAGCCCAGGCCAGAGAGACGGCACGATCAACGGACTCCAGCGTGCTCCCGGTCACGGAGAAAAGAGCACGTGAGAACCAAGCCAGGTCTTCCGCAGAAGTCAGCTTGGCATAAATTCTAGGGTTGAGGAGGAAAGATGACTTTTGTCCCACACTCAAAGCGCTCTTGTGAACAGCAGCCTTGGTGAGGGCGGCAGACGTAGCATCGCTTGAAAGGGAGGTGTTTAGCGCAGGCACAAGAGCAGTGGTGATGTATGCGCCAACTATAGCACCGGATTGAGCCGCAGTCATGCAGTTGTTGTTGACTTCCGTAAGGCCATCAAACAGTTTGGGCGCAACAGCTTCAGCAAACTTGATCGTAGCAGGAGAGACTGTTTCGTGACGAGCAGCGTCCAGAATCAGGGAGCCGGTGCGGAACAGCCACAGACGACGTGTGGGAATCTTTTTGTCGACTAGGCCCTTGGCGTAGACATCAAGCACGGGCTTGGGCAGGTCAGTGCCGTTCTTCACCGAAAACAAGCTGGCCTTGGCGAGAGCAACAGTCTCGCTTGCCAGAGCAGCTTCGTTACCCTCCTTTGCAGTAACAGCAGCCAGAGCCACAGTCATTTTGTCGGTAATCTCAGTCGACAGGGGAATAGATTCTAGCATATCTGCATGCATGACTCTGTGGTCAGCTGAAGGCAGCTTTCCGGTCTTGAGGGGAGTCAGAATCTCATCGGCAGCCTTGACTAGCAAGTCATGATTGGATGATTTGGCTACAATGGACTTGAAAGCCACGACAGAGCCCTGGCGAATCACGGCATTAGATGATTTGACAGAACTCAGAATAGACTTTAGCAGGTTCTGCACAAGCACTTGTGACAGGTCGTACGAAGCAGGTAGACTGGCCACGAGCGGCACGAGGATGCTTGTGAGCACAACCTCGGGAGCACGCAGCAGACCCTTTTCAAGCGCAGGGACAAGCTCGACGGCAAAGTCGTCAATGGTAGCGAAATCGGAGAAGAAGTCGACCCAGGCTCCGGCGATGTGGGCAGGGACAGCAGCCTTGGAGCCGACGATTTCACGGGCGTAAAAGGCAAAGTAGTCTGACTTGAGAGATTGTAGTACTGGCTTTGCCTTTTCAATGCGCGACGAAACACCGGCAATGACACCGAGGAATGGCGCATTCTTAGCAGTTGACACAGCACCCTTGGCGGTCAGGATAGTAACAGCGTCTTTGACGGTCTTTTCGACATCTGGGCTGGTGGAGAAGAGTTTGCGCAAACCACGGCGCGTAATGGTGGTGGCAGAATCAGCCAGGCTCGTCTTCGACAGAGGCGCAAGGGTCTTTTCAAAGGCACTGGCGGCTGTTTGTAGCACGGGCTTGCCAAACCTGGCCCAGTGGGGGGTAGGTCCTAGATGTTGTTGCAGCAGGGCAGCCCATTCGACGATGACGAAAGAGACCCCCGAGGCAACGCCGCCCTTTTGGGATTCTTGGTAGACAGCGGCAACGAAGGGTTCGAGCACGGGGGCAGTGGCGCCAAGATCGGAGTTGGTGAGGAGCGAGACAAGGCATGATTGTACGGCGCGGCGGGACGGGCGGTCGGTGTATGCGGCAAGAGTGTAGAGGAAGAGGCGGAGGATTCCGGGGACGAGGTCCGGGTGGATGGCTGTGTTGAGAGAGAGAGCAAGAGAGTTTTGGTGGTCAGAACGCGGGTACAGGCAGACACAAGCATTTTCATGGGTCTTGGAAGCGGCATCACTCACTCTTTTTGGCAAAGCGCTCGTCAATGGTCTTGAACTGGGCTATTCTGGCGGTGGTCGAGGAGGAGAACACAGCCTGCTTGGCCGCGGCAAGATCAAAGTCGGGGAGGGAAGAAGCGTCCGCCATGGTCTCGGTATCTTTATGGGTATCTTGGAAATACAAAGAAGTGGAGGAGGAGGACAAAGAGACACTAAGAAAACAAGCAAAAGGACAATGTAGAGGGGGGGAGGATCCCAAAGGCTAGATACAAGCTCCAGACATCAGATTCTGGGCGTTGCCAGGCCGGATGTTCTTTTTTTTTGCTTCCCTGTTTGGTGGGCAGGGTACTTGGCCAGCGGGACTCTTTTCTATGAGCAAAAAGAAAAAGAGCACAGCAGAATTGATGGAGTCGTTGAGAGCTGGGTTGCTCGTGTTGCGGCGGATAGCCTTGCGTGAAGATATGCGAGGAAGGCTGAGATCAGAAAGTAGGATGACACAAAATGGAGGAGACGAAGGGGAGAAAAAACTTCTTGTGTGTGTATGTCACTATGTCACTATGTCACTATGTATTCTCAGTGTGTGTGGGCACACAATGGCTTGAATCCAGAGAGTCCAATGGAGCAACTACGCCAATGCACTTGATGACAGATCTCAGGATACTTGGAGAAGGCTGTCGGCACATATCAAAGATACTTGGGGCTCTGCCGGTGAAGCTGAGTCTGTACGGGCAGCTTTAACGGGCTGCATCTCGATGAACTGATGCTGTTGAAGATTTTGATCAGCGGTATCTCTTGCCTGGGGCAATTGTGGGGCATCGGATGTGACAATCGAAAATGATGCATGACGAGTCTTGAGACGGTCCATGGCTACATGAGAGTGTGGAAGGCGTGGGAGATGAGAGATTCTGTGCGTTGAGGCTACGATGCTTGCAATTGGTGCTTCAGTGCGTCTCATTTACATGCAGAGACTCGGCAATTCCACATCAATCTCAACATTGACTCCCTTTTTGATTGTGATCAATGCCAACTCCGTTAGGGTTTGCACGTCATGGAAGCTTCAATGCGGGGTTGTGTTGGTGGGGTTCTTGTGTAGTTGCGTGCAGCTGACGGCAGCTGATGGCGGCAGCTGGCACGGTAGCGGGTTTACGTGCCTGAATATGCTGGATATCTGGTACCAAGAATAACCTTTGTGTGTGCTAAAGAAAAAGAACACGACGAAAACGCAAGGCACAATCGCCGCGCTTAAGCTTAGCCACGGGAGAATACGTGCAAGGCTGATTGACAGAGCGCGAATTCGGCCGCAACAAGGAGAACCAGGAACAACAAGGACAACACGATGAAACACGCACCGCGCCCTTTCTGCTGCTTTGGGGCTTAACAGCAGTAATATGTACGTCGATAACAGGGCCCTTGATGGTTAGTTGGCGGTGCACGGATTTCGTGAGGCTTATTTATGCCACGCTGCTGACGATGTCTTTTTACACATAAGCTCCAGGAACGAGATAGAGAGGCAGAGCGAGCGTTGGCCCGGCCCAGCCAGCAGCACTTCTGTTGTTTATAGCTCAGAGATGAGCAGGGGCAGAAGAGCTAGGTCCAGCAGGACTTTGCTTCTTTGTCAGGCACTTTGTCAGGCACATTGGGGGCCTCCTGTTCCGTTCTCATGTGCCGAGCGTCTTTGTTTTTTCCAGCCCCACGTTTTGTCTGGTCCGGTCTCGCCTTGCCCCGTCTTCTGGAGCGGAAGATGGGCGTGAACAAGAGGGGGGGGAAGAGCCGTAGAGCCCAGAGCGAGCAAGGGCAGAGGATCAAACAGACACTGAAGCCTCGTTTGCACAGCATACATGGCGGCTGCTGCAAACGCAGGTCCAAGGTGGATCCGACATGTCCTGGGACTGAGACCTACAATGATATCGAGACAAGCTATAGATGTGCTGTGCTCCAGGCGTGCTCGTCAGTGTTGTTTTGCCAGTGAGCAGCGATCTCGGGAAGTAAAAAGGTCGTCACCGAATGTAACTCCGAATCGAAAGCCTAATATAAGTGCTAAAAAGGCGCCGAAAATAGGCCTGCATCAAATCGAGTGACAAGGGTGATCGGAAGCGGGAAATAGAAGCAGAAGCAGAGTAGAAGCAGAAGCAGTAGAGGAAGAAGAATGCTGGGCCTGAGCCATGTGATACCTGTCTCTGAGCTAGGCCGAATTGGAACCCAGTTGCAGGTGTCAAAGCCTGATCTGCCGTGTACGAGAAAGCAGAGGGAAAGAGCGAGGGAAAAGCGGGGTCGCTGTGGATCCCTCTCCCCTCGGCCATGGTTGGCTGGCTGGCCGCACAGCCCAAGTCGGGGGGAGGTTGTTTTCGTAAAAAAGACAGAGAAAAGCGGGGCCTGGCCAAAAGCAGGAGAGGACTAGGACGTTTTTTTTGCAGCGTTTTGCCGTGTTTTGCAGTGTTTTGCTTTCTTCGTGAAAGCCAAGTTCCAGTTGCAAAGCAGCAAAAAGTCATTGACAAATTCACACGCTGCCAAGTGCTGCTAGAAGTTCTTTCCAGTATTGTTGCATTATAGCGTCAATTTTGCTTCTTTCTTTCTTTGTTCGCGCCTGCCCTGTTTCTGGTCTGCGGTTGCTATTTTTATCCAGGGCTTGTCCTTCTTTGTCTTCTTTCTTTTTTTTTTTCTTTTTCTTTTTCTTTTTCTTTTTCTTTTCTTTTCTGTTCTTTTCTTTCTTTTCCCTCCAGTCCAATAAATTCCCGTGTTTGTTTGTTTCTTTTCTCTTCTGTATCTTTATAAGGCATCCATCTCTACGCCCAACAAGCCCGAACTTGCACGCTGTCACTTTTTTTTTCTTCCTTTTCTCCTTCTCTGTTCCTGACACCCTTCTTTTTCTTCTATTCCTCGAGTCATAGCAGAGACACCGCCCACATCGCCCATCTTCACACCTAGCCCATCACCACTCGCCTGCCATGTCATCCTCGATAACACAGTCGTCACAGACGCTCCCGCAGCGCACAAAGACGTTTGATTTCCTCCAGAACCTGCGGGCCAACACCATCAGTCAGGTCCTCCCCAGCCTGCCCAGTCCCAGTGTGAACAGTGCCGAGACCACCTCCATAATACCCCGATCCACTCGATTCTCCGGCACCATCGAGGACATACGCAAGTCCATCACCGCCTTCTCCATACGCTCTTCCGACTCCGAGTCCGACCAGGACTACTATCCCTCCCGGGGCGCCTCCCGCTCGCGCTGGTCGTCCATCTCCGGCTCCGTGTCCATCTCGGGCGCCCCCTCGGTCGGCTCCGGTGGCCGCACGCCTAGCGTTCTTAGCTACGAAGACGCACAGGCACTGCACCAGCGCAACAAGGCGTCGGTCGTGGCCGCGGCCCGCCGCAAGTACGACGCCCGCTGCCGCAAGTGGGCGCTGGAACGCCAGCTGCGCGACCGCTACATCTGCGAGTGCGAAAAGGCCCGCGCCGACCGCCGCCGCCAGAACGCGCGCGCCAACCCCGACTTCGAGGCTGCCGTCGAGCAGGCCAGCTCGACGCTGCTCGTGCAGGAAATGTTCCTCAAGAACGTCGCCGCCAAGGCAAATACGCTCGTTGACGGCGCGGCCATCCCCGGCAAGGACCATGGCGAGCCGCTAACGCAGGACGATCTGCAAAAGGCCATGAAGGAGACGAGCGAGGCGCTCATGAGCTTGATCCGCTGAGCCTCTCTGGTCTCGGGCACGAAAACACATTTTTTAACATTCTTTTTGTATTTTTCTTTACCGCTGATGTCATAACCCAGCGAGAGGGGGAAGCGGGCGGGGAAGGGCGTTCTGACAAGGGCTGTCTCGGATTTCTTTTTTTTTCTTTTTGGGAGGGAATTTATTGTTCTTTTCTCTTGGGCTTTGGCAATGGATTGGATGGGCTTTTTTCTTTCTTTTTCTTTCTTTTTCTTTTGTTTTTCTTATCATGAGTTTCGGCACTTTGCGGAGTGATCCGGGAGAGAGAGGCGGAAGCACACGAGCGCGGCTGTGCTGTGAACACAGAACAGTATCACGATACCATAAATTAATTTCTTGCCTTTTCTTTTTTTTTACTCTGCTTTACTCTGTTTCGCCTTGTCTGTGGCGGCACCAGAGAGAGAAACAGCTCCGGTAACAGGACCAGACGAGGACCAGGAGCCCAGCATACGCACGCGCACACGCAGCACACAACGGCTGAACAAGCTTCGGCTCTCCTGCGTGTCTCAGAACGCACGACATCGCCGCTTCCTGCACACTGGACAGCGCTTTGTCACTTAGCGGCCGCCTGACTTTGATGAAACAAAAGAAACACAGACAACGCTGCGGGGAGAGGGCACGGAGTGCATCAAGGGACCCGGAACTTGTCAACCGCACGATGAAACAGGGACGTCGGGGATGTTGAGAACAATGTCGCATCAAGTGCGTATATAAGTGTTGCTTTTTTGCAGAAGAACGAACGCACAGAAGTGCCTATTAAATCCCAGTCCAACATCACCAGCCTCATACCAACAACACCACCGCACGTCAGGCCGGCTTCCCAAGCAGACCATCCAAAAAAGAAACACCACAGACGCCGACCGAGCCAAGCCAAGCCCACATGGGCCGGAGATTCTATAACGAGACAACCAAGGAAAAAAAAGAAAACAATAAGAGAGCCAGGGGGAAATCGTGTCAGCCGCTATCTAGAAAGAGGAGGATGAGTAGCACACAACATGACGAGAATAAAAGAACCGAAAAAGAAAAGGGAATATAGAACAAGAAAAGGAAAAAAAGAAAAAGTAAGCGCGTTCAGTACACGATGCGCTCCTCGAAAAACGGCGCCTTCTCGACATCTGCCCGGATGCGCCCGTTGGGCAGCAGCACCGCGCCCTCGTCGGATATCGAGACCACCTTGGACGTGTGCTCGACCTCCTGCTTGCTCACGCCGGCCTCGTCCCGCGGGATCCACAGGCGCATCGGGGGCGCCGACATGGCCGGCGGCCAGTACGCCTTGCTCGAGTAGTCCTCGGGATATGTTTGCGTGGGGTCGGGCAGCTCGGGCGGCAGCAGCTTCTGCATGGCGGCAAAGTCGTCAAACACCTCGGGGTGCAGCCAGCGCATGACAAAGTTGGGCTCCATGTCCCGCGGCGGGCTGATCCAGCGCCCAAGGTATGTCGCAACGGGGCCGAGCGGCGTCTTGTGCAGGGCTTTGGTGGCTTCGCCGAGCTTGAGCTTGCCAATGCCAAAGATGCTGGTGACAAAACGGTCGGCGCCTTCCATGCCGCGGGATCCCAGCTGCTCGTGGTCGACCTGGTCGCTGTGGGTGGGGACGACATAGCCGTCTTCGACATTGGCGGAGGGCGCCTTGGGCCGGATGTTGGTGCTGCCGTCGGCATTGGGAATAACATCGTCGCTACCAATGTTGAAGTTTCCACCGTGGGCAAGCTCGTGACTCTCCACAGCAAGGGACTGGGGGAGGTTGTAGAGAAGAGGGCGGATAGCAGCAGACATGGAAACATGGCACATGCTAGTAAAGATGAGGAACATGACCATCATGACCATTGGCACCAGTGCCACTCTAAGCGCCAGCAAACCAATCATGCAGATTTCCGCCAGATAGAGCCCAGTCAGGAGTTGTAACAGCGCGTTGGGGTACACGAGCCCGCGGCAGTTGATGTTGGAGTTGTAGGTGAACATGAGGTTGTAGCGGTAGACAAGGTAGATGATGAAGATGCCGCAGGAAGCAAAAATCATGATAACCGGTGCAATGCAGCAGTACGAAAAGGCGATGACGCCCATGTTTGTAAAGACGGGGAAAATGGCTCCCCAATGGACCGGACGAACGCGGTGCCAGACTCGGAACGCCGAGCGTGGATAGTCCATGTTGCGAGCGAGAATCTGGTGTCTGAAAAGATCAACCAGATGCACCATGGCACCAGCGCCCGCGGCAAGACACTGCACAAGGATATACGAAATGTAAAAGTTGGAGGCTTTGGGTAGATTCTCAGACAGCAGAGACGGGGCCGAGAATGGAGACTTGACTACATCCATCAGAGCAGCGGAGGCCGCAGACGAAATGGTCGTGATCAGGAAAACCTGCACCACCTGGAACGGGAAGTATGATTCCTGGACAAACAGCTCGATCAAGGAACGCGAGGGAACGCCGGCAGTGCGAGCAGCGCCTCTCAGCAAAAAGGGCACAATGGCCATGAGCATGGACAGCATCAGAGCAGGGAGGAAGCCTTGAATAATGCCCTTGATGAACTCGGGAAACTTCAGGACAAAATCAAGAGGCGTGATGTACTTGGCGAGTGCCTCAATGTTGGAGATGGCACCAACAAACGCCGAGGGAACCGACCAGAAAATGATTCCAACAAAGGTAGCGCCGGCAATGGTAAACTTGCGTAGCAAAAGACTAAACCATGTCAAGTTCAGTGACGTCCAAACAACCTCATCGGGGGTCACGCCAATGTAGCGGGAGGACATGTGAGAGGGCAGATGGTGAGTGAGGGTCTGGTAGGCCTTCTCGGCATCAGCCTGGTTGCTGAATTCGACAAAGGCAGAGGCCAAGGGCTTGCCTTCGCCCTGAAGCAACATCTTGCGCATCTTCCGGATCTGGGGGTTGAGAATACGGATCCGTTTTCTAGTCCATTTGATGGTATCGACGCGGCGGAAAAAGTTGGCGAGAGGCCGGTGGGCAGGACGCATTTCGGCGGGGACCCATTGGGCGGCGACGGAACCGTTGACATCGGGGAGGCGGGCATGGGCGGCTTCGGCTTCGGTGTCGATGGCGGGTTGGTCGGGGGTTGTAAGTGGTGCGTGGGCTTTAGTCTGGGCCTGGGTCTTAGCCTGAGCCTCAGCTTTGAGTTCTATGAGATTTGAAATAGGCTCGGGGGCATCAGTCGAAACGTGCGGAATCTTTTCGTCATCCATGGCGCATTCACTCTTCACAGGTGACGCCGGCATGTCCTCGGTCGGTGACGGGGAAGAGAAAGAGGCGATTTTGGAACCGGGGCTGTTGATGGTTGAGTCGTTGCTGGATGCCTGTTGGAGAGCGTCGAGAGCTACGATTTGCTCTTGAATGTCGATGTTGGAGTTTTGCAAGTCAGAGGTTGGCGGGGGCTTTCCCATCAAGGGTTGTCCAGGCATCGGCGATGAGGCAGCGTTTCCGACAAAGAGATCCTTGTCGCCAATCATGTGAGAGTTTTCGAGGGCGGGTGGCGAGTCTGGGGATGGCTTGTCGCACTCGGTACTGAGCTTTTCCTCCTCAAAGACAAAGTCTGGTTGGAACTGAGGATCGAGTTGCTCGGCTTCGGATGGCGGTTGTTCGCCCATTGCGGTTTTGCGAAGCTTGTTGGCGAGCTTGATGAGAGCTATCTCGGCCCTTTCCAGGCGCAGGGCGGTTTGTTCTCTCTCCTTAACAAGCTTCTCCAGATCCGAGGTGTCCTTAGGAATCCAGACATTGCGAACGGAATCACCAAACAACTTTCGAAGTCTGGCGGGATCTCGGTAGCGCGGGGGTACAGAAGTGAACAGGACAGTTCTGGAGGACAGGCGCTGGGCCTGGTAGGGCGAGAACATGTAGGCGTTGCGCAGGTTGATGTAGAAGATGCACTCGCGGTAGATGGTGTACAGGATAATAGTGAAGTATACCCAGCACACGAGTGCATGGACCAAAAAGGTCTTCTTTTCGGTGACGTTTCCAATGGTCAAGCTATCGAGTTGCTGCAGGCCGGAGCCGCCCCGTGAATGTATGGGAAGTAGGATGGGCCATGTGATGCAGACTCCGACAAAACAGAGCATAGATAGAACCTTAAGATAGCGCAAGAAGAGGTAGGCGTCAAGAGAGATGTGTTGAAGGGCAAAGGTGTCTTCAACCTTGAAAAAGGCAGCAACCCATTTGAACAAGTGGCCTGGTAGAGGCTGGCTTCGTTCTCTGGAGGAGTGGAGTTAGCAAGGAGGGGCGAGGCAAGGAGGGGGAGAGGGAGAGGGGGGAGAGATGGCGATGGATACAAACGTACTGTGGGAGAAAGCTGGATAGGATAGTCCGGGGAGAATAGACTCGGGGGAACTTGTGGCGCAGAAGCCAGAAGATGGACAGACACAGGGCAGAATAGACAATGACGGGAATAAGAGTGCTGACGAGGGCCGAGGCCGAGGCCGAGCTCTTGGACGTGCCGGAAATGCTGATTTTGCTCAGCGTACCGCCGGTAGAGTTGGTGGTGGCCGAGTTGAGGCGGGGGTCGGACGACTGGTGATGGGGAGGCACGGGCGTTAGCGGGGGAGGCCGGGCAGGCGGGGGAGGGGGAAGGGGGAAGGGGGAAGGGGACAGGCAACGGCAGCAAGAGGCACAGTAGAAGGACTCACGCTATTAGTGAGGCTGTCCATGATGACGGCGTCCTGCTCAGATGTAGATGCAGAGAAGAGAAGGCTTGTTTTTGTTCAGTGCAGAAGCAATAAATGACAGAAGAGAGAGAGAGAGAGGAAAATGATGCCACTGAAAAGCGCGGGCTCGCTCACTTCACACACAGAAATGCCAACATAAAACAGCGTGTATGGCTTTGTGAGCCTAAGCAATGTGCCAAAGAGCGGCAAGCTGGAATGAGGGGAGGAGACGAAGAAGAGAGAGATGGCCAGTTAAGGCTTGGTTGGACTCTTTGTGTGATGGAAGAGGAGGGAAAAGAAGGGAAGAGGGGAAAGAATGAAGACAGCAAAAGAAGGGCAGAAAGAGAGAAAAGGAAGGAGATGGAGATGGAGATGGGATGGGATGGGATGGGATGCTGATGCTGTATTTAGTGTGAGTGGGATGTCAAACGGAAGGAAGTGAAAAGTCGGATTTTGGCTCTTTCCTTTTTTTTCTTTTTACCTTTCTTCCTGTTTTCCCCCTGTGAAGAAGCGGCAAGAGCCCCGAGAACCTTGCCTGTTAGTTGGGCAGTTGTACGGTTCCTTCCCAAAGCCACAACAAGGGAGAAGCAGTTGTAGCCGATAAGTACTTATACTTGGTTGAAGCAGGTTGGTTGGCGGGCTAGTGCAGAGCGGGCTACTGCCACTACCAGTATTAGGACTAGTCCGAGATATCCAAGTAGGTAAGTATGTATCGGTACCTGCACCACCAGTACTAGTGTGTTCAATACAAACAAGGCGGTGGGGGTTTCCCAGCGTGTCTAGCGCTGTCCTTGTGTCAACTTGGAACTTGGCCCGGTGCTAAACAGGAGCGAAGCTGACGTTGCAAAGAGAGCGAAATAAAGGCTGTGATGGCCGTTAGACCAATGGACAAGAAGTTGGAATGAGAATCGAGAGACAGACAGACAGGCGGCAGGAGGATCTAGGCAGGTCAAGTTGCGGTGCTTGTCGGAGTTGACAGACAAGGAAAAGAGGGAATATCGGGCGTGCGATGCGTGTACATATGTACATATGTATGTATGTATGTGTCTGTACCATGAATGTACATGTACATGTATGCCCGTGTGTAAGTAAGTATGTACATATGCACATGGGCTTATACAAGGCAACAGGCACTGAAGATCAGACTTGATTTGACGTACGTGATGCGAGGTCCGATAAGAAGAAGGAGCATGAAGAGTCTTGCGAGAAAGGGAGGCCGGCCTTTCAATAGGGATGGCGCGAGATAGATAACTGGCAGGAGGCCAAGGCCAAGGGGCTCGCTCAACTTATCAAAAGCTGGTCCGCCGGGTTCATGGCTGCCAAGTAGGGAGCGCGTAACATAGACGCGCAACCGCCTTGGCTTGGTCGCAAGCCTCCGAGTCCAGGTTTGCCCCAAAGCTTAGGTTCCTCGTGTGCTACCATGGCAGAAGGAAGCAGAAGGGGGAGATGGTGGGTTGGGACGGACGGAGGTAGTAAACAGTGGGGGTAGTGTAAGTCCGGGCTGGCTCTAGCAGGTGCAGGGGGGATATCAGGCGAAGAACAAGAGGGAGAAGTAGAACAAGAAGAAGAGTAGGAGGGGAAAAAACGCCACTGCATCTTTGCATCATGTATCATGCATCATGTATCTTGCATCTTGCATCTTGCATCTTTGCTTCCTGTCTTTTCTTTTGCTTCAGGTCTTCTGTAGTGTAGTGGTGCGTGAGGTAAGCCTGGGGCTGAGAATAAGCGACGATCTTGTGAAGGAGGGGGGGGGCTCCCTCAAAACCAGCCAATGGCAGGCTGAGAAACAAGTCGAAGTACACAAATAAGTGCACATGTAAATCATGTTAAATCAAATCAAATCAAATCAAGCCCAGAGCCGACGAGGGTGGTATCACGAGACTTGTGCAAGCAAGCAGGATTTTTTTCTTTTCTTTTTTCGTCTGCTTGTTATTTGAAATTGAAAAGAAAAAAAAGCCTTGCATATTCGCTGCATTCCACTTCACCAAGACACAAAATAAAGAAAAAGAAAGAAAAAGAAAGAAAGAAAATAAGTATTAATTTAAACTACATTAAATTCCTTAAATTATCAACTTACTGTCCCCCCCTGCCCGCCAGCTAAACAAGCTTCTGTCCAATTAAATATTCAGCCAGTTCAGACCACAGATTTCCACAACACTACACAACACCACACCACAGCGTCAGCTTGCAACCGAACCACTCGAGGCCATTGAAGTGAACAATTTAAATAAAAGAATTATTTCAAATTAAGAATGAAGTCCCTCGTCTCAATTCACCGCATCTGCATCATGGTCCAACATGGCCCAGGCCAGGCTAGAACCAAAAACAACTGCACGTTGCATTGCTTGTGCTGCTTATGTAAGGGCCCCCCGCTAATCCAAAAAGACCCAAAGAGGAAAGAAAGAAGTGTTATGCAAAGATCGCCAAAAAGATGAAGAAGAATTAATTCAAATTCAAGGCCCTCGAAGATTGAACAGTTTTTCTTATTGCTTGTGCACACAAGTCACATTGCCCCTTCTTTTTTTCTTTTTCTTCCCAAGCGTGCTGTTGTCTTCACCAGCCAGCTTCCATTATTGTATCTCTCTTTTACCCAGGAAAAAAAGGCCCCTGGCTAGGTAGGATAAGACCTAGGCCTCCAGGGCCTCTCGCTCTAGCTCTAGGCCTCCAGCCCCAGAGTCCCCCTGTATTTCAGCCCTCAGCTGTCGCTGTAACAGGCTTAGCGCATCTGCACGCCAAGCACACCACCATCAGACATTCACGGCGATCCCTGCCGGACAGAGAACGACAAGCCAGAGCAGAAGACAAGAGAGGCCAGGAGGTTTGTGCCTTTGTTTTCTTGCTGTCTTGATTTGTGTTCTGCTCGACGATTATAACTGTGTATACTTCACCGCCTGTCCGGACATGCACGTAGAGCAACGGCACATCATCTTGCATATATATATATATATATATATGTATATTATTCACCACAATCCGTATATCAAACATCGTCATCGCCGTCTGGCAGGCTGGGATATAAAACGCACCGTCCGCTGACTGAAAAGTCACAGACTGAGAGAATAATACGAATATAAAAAGAAACTGACAAAGAGAAATCATGCCAGGTCGAGAAATAGACAACAACATGAAAATGACGTGGGCTGATGTTGTAGGAGACACCAGCCAGGTAAATGCAAAAAAGAAGAAAAAATAAAACAAAATAGCAGCTTGGACAACAAGCCAGCTGGCAAGAAAATGCTATGCAAGAAAAAGAAAAGAAAAAAGAAAAAAAACCATCCACATCCACAACCGTGGAGCAGAGAGAATGCTGCGTGTCGCTCGTCGTGATATCTTACCTGGGTTCAACAGGACATGATTGGATTAGAATATGTCAGAGACAGACGTCTCCTCCTGTGGTACTGAAAGAAAGAAAGAAAGAAAAAAAGAAGGAAAAAAAGACAAAGACATAGGAAACGAGAGAGAACGAAAACAGCCGTACTGCTTGAGGACCAAGGAAACAAAAAAGATCAGCAGCCGCCCCTCGCATCACACATGGTTCGACAGACTGTCCACAAGTGCCTGCGCTGCACTGCCACGCGTTCTCCCCGACCAGTAGCGAGGAAGCGGCCCCGGCTGGTTGACGCCCGAGTTGCGGAAAAACGGCAGGCTAGAACTGGGCTGCACGTCGCCGATGCTGGTCTTGGCCCTCTTGAGGGGAGCCGCCTGCTGGGGCGTTGCTGCCACCGAGTCGCTGGCTAGCGTCGACGTAGAGCTGAAGCTGGTGCTCACGCTCGCCGTGGCACTGGCGCTGGTGCTCACTGCTGATGCCGTCGATGTGTAGCCACCCCACGGCACCCACTTGGACCATCCGCGCGGCCCAGATCCGGCTTTGCCCTCTGTGGTGCTGGCGTTGGAAACAGACGAAGAGTGTACCGACGTGGCATCGCTTGAATCGTCGGGCGTTACCTTGACAGTGACTCCTACATCGCTGCCCCGAAACCCCGCAAGTCCCGCCAGGCTGCTGCGGATGTCAGACCCCGATTGGAACGAAATCGTCGATTGTGCCACAACATCAGTGATGACAGTCGATGCAGTGCCCAGTGGTCTCAGTGTCAACTGGCTGGGTCTGCTCTTGAGCGTATGGATGTCTAGACCTCCTGAAAGAGACATGATGGATTCATGGGAAACATGCCGCCGAAGAGATCGCAGCGGTGCCACTGTGTTGTGTGCCTCGTCTTGGTCGTCATCTTCATCCTCGCAAAACTCAAACTCGGTCTCGCCATCGAGACCTGCAAGCTCTTCGGCGATTGACAGCGAGGTAACACGGCGTTGGATACCCTTGTTTATCCGGCCATCATCCTCTTCAGCAATGGCGGGGATTCCCACATGGTTCGGTGTCGCAAAGTGCACCGATATGTCGGATATACGCTTTCTATGTCTGCGCGCGCTTGGGGACATGATTTCGTTGTCGTCGGCAGGGTAGACGCTGAGCATGGACACCCGGCGGCTGCTAGTGGGCGATGATGGGATCGATGTGGGCGAGTATATCGATGGCTGTTCGGAGAAAATCGAGTCACGACGCGTGGACACGGCAGTGTTGATAGAGTCCCGCTTCCTACTCTCTCTCACAGCCGAGTCTGGAATGCAGCCGACGAGGCTTTCGCCGGTTTGTGCGTCGCCAAGAGATATCGACGGGCTTGGTGAGTGCGAAGGTGTAGTCAATGACAGGCATGTTATTCCGCCGACAGTGGCATATGCAGGAGGGATATAAGACCCTGGTACTAAGCTGCTCCGCTTCTTCTTCAGTTTCGGCGCTGTGCGTTTCGATGCTGCAACATGGTAGTGATGATGCACATGAACGTGTTTTGATTGGTCACGGTCGGAACTCTGTGACTCGGTGGGTGATAAGAGGTCTTCTTCGCCGTGGGGGAAAGAAGCTGTCACAACGGATGGCGCATTGGACTGCGCCAGTGGTTGATGCGATAACAACTGTTCTCGCAGAGCCTGGATCTCGTCGTGCGAGTTGATCAATAGCTCTCGCAGCTCGGTCATGCCGAGTTGAAGGTTAGCATTATCGGAAAGGAGATCGCGTACGAAGTGAGAGACAACGCTATTGGCGGGATTTTCGCCTACGATATCCTCAGCTGTTGAGGAAAGACTTTTTGCAGCTGCAGCGCCTTTTAAACGCCCTGCTGCCGCGTTAAGCCCTCTCTCAACTTCGCGCTGTCGCTCAATGCGTTGCAAAATCTCGGCATGCTTCTCGCGCTCTTCTTTCCCTTCTTGTTCCATGCGATCCATTTGCTCTTGGAGTATGATTATGCTGCGCTCGGCCCGGCGCCATCGTTGCATCGTGTCTCGGCTTTCTGATTCGGTTTTGCTGACAGTGTGACGCAGTGTGTCTTGTTCGTTTTCGAGAACGGCAATCTGGCGCTCCATATCGGCAGCGCGCGCAGTGGCATTTTCGAGTCGGCGCACCGTCTGTTCTGATGACAAGAGGTTGGCTTCTAGCTGCATTATCCTCATGTCCGCATCTTGGACAGATGTGTTGAGCATGTCGATCTGGTTCATGAGGCCCTTGTTTTCCTTTTGAGTCTTTTCGTTGAACGCCTCGAGCTCCATCTTATCGTTTTGCAGCTCTTCGATTCGGGCAACAAGCTTTAGTCGATCGCGTTCGGCATCGGCCATGTAGGTTTCGTGCCGGTGCAGCAAGGCCTGCAGTGAGAATGTCAGCGACGAATAGTCCATAGGGTGGTGATATCCAGCCAAAGCCTGTCTCATAAAGCCCAGAGAACGGCAAGCATAGGACGGGCGAGAGAAAGCGACGGTCAAGATAGGAAACCAAGCGATGCATAACCAGAAGCGCAGTGTGCAAAATCAGTCCTACAAACTTTGGGCGGGTACATAATACACCCCGCCGTCGTTCTTGTGGACGACTTTCCAGTATTGTATCAAGGGCGGCTCTTGCATGCCACTCTTTGCGGTCCGCTCCCTTCACGTCGCCCTAGGGCCACTATGTGCTGAAAAGTCCACATATTCTCTTTCCTCTGTGGCATGCACAAGGAAAATATCTGGAAAGGGGCCTTTGGGGGGGGGGGGGGGGGGGGGG
>JAXHKQ010000221.1:0-34151 GCA_038407185.1 Chalaropsis ovoidea | reverse complement strand
CTTGGGTCGATAGGGGCTTCCGGCTGTTTGCGCATCAGATTCATCAAAAATTCGGTATTGCTGCTAGAATTGGCACCATTTGCATCTGCGCGGTTACCCTGAGCACTCTGTTGCTGGCGGTTGCCAACAATAGACTGCAGAAGCTGCATAGGAGGAGGGATCGGGTTCATCATCGGCTGAGGCGTCATGGACTCGTGCACAGAATGAGGCGGCATTGGCGGCTCACGGCTGTACTGATGGAACATTTCGGAAGGAGGTCCAGATACAGGAAGCTGACCCGGGATAGGGCCAGGGCCAGATGCAGGGCCAGACTCGGAATCATTGCGAGGATGTGAAGCTGGCAGGGGCATGCCCACGCGAGGTTGTTGGGGCTGCGAATGGGGTTGTGAAGGAGGTTGAAAAGCCGGAGTAGTAGAGGTTGGAGTCGGCTGTGAGATCTTCAGCTTGGAAAGTAATTGCTGGAATGCAGCTTGGTCATTCGATTGAGAAGACCCAGTACTATCTTGAAGTGGGATACCAGGAAGCATACCACCAAGACCCGGAATGGGAACATGGCCGGGAATGGGAGCAGAAAGAGGGCCTTGTTGGAAATGTTCTGGTCTCAATCCTTCTTCATGAGAGATGCCAGCGTTGAATAATGACATAAACCGTGACTTGCCACCACCACCACCACCACCGCCGCCCTTGTTAGCAGCAGCGGCCTCAGTAGGTTCTCCGGTAGGTGTTCCCTTCTCGGTAATACTGCCACTTGCAAACGAGGCAAAGAACTTGTCGGGTCCCAAATCAATCTTCTTTGGCGGCAAGGAGTCGCGAGTAGAGACCTCTTCGTGGGAGCCAAAGGTTATATGGTCGTTGTCATTTTCAGTGGCATAATCGCCATGGTCGTCGGCATTCTTCGTAGACTTCTTGTTTTCACGACTCTTGAGCTCTTCCATGAATTTGCGGAAATCCTCGGCGTTGTGAGTTTTCGTCTCGTCGCCCGCAGGCTCATCCATCCACTCTGGATTACGTTCGTGACGTTGCGATTGCTCGCCACGAGCCCACCGACGCTCAAAGTTCCGATGGTTGTTGTTGTTGTTGTTGGAGTAGGAGTCATCAATGGCCTCGTCACGATCTCTCCAACTCTTGGCAGTCTTTACCTTGTCAAGACGCTCGTTGGTCCGTCCAGTTGAGGTTTCCGTGCCGACATTGTTTCTGAACCAGTTTCCGTCTTTTGACTTGGCATTTTGCGCTCCATTCACGTTGGCACCACGTCCGTCGGCTTCTTCTTCGCGGCCGGAAAGGTTGGCGTCACGGTCGGCATCGCGGGCCCGACGGTCATTGTATCGGTCGGGACCTCCCATGCGGCCAGTGAACCGTTCAGCGCCTTCCGTTCCGAAACTCTTGCGCGGGCGAACCGTACTCCAGCCCTCTGAATCCTGATCATCACGGCGGCGGAAGCCACGAGAATCACGGGAGTCTGTATCTGTGTTGTTACGGTGATGAGTGAAGCGTTCTGTCAGTTCGCCGTCTTTTTGTTTGTCGGGTTCAGAGAACTTGTTTGATCTGGGAGTCGACGAGGCAAACGTGGAACGGAAATGTCCAATGGGATCATCGGAGTCTAAGAGACAATAACATGTGAGAAAGCTTTCCAGACGATATAATGCATGTGATGCTTGGTTCGAGCAGAGGTGGCCAGACAAGGCACAAGGCAGGGAGGCATAGAACTAGTGGCGTGGATATATTCAGGTAGAAATCAAGCATACCGTTATGCCGAGACAAGGTGCTACGGTCAGAGTTTGGACGGCGAATAGGGTTGAAAAGAGAGGAGTCGAGCTTGGGTTGATTGGTAGGTGTCTTGATGGGTTGTCTGCGTTCTTGCCTGGTGCTGGTGTGTCATAGGCGACGGTTTGTTAGCTACAATTAGAGAGCGAGTAATGGGCATCGTATGGGAAGTGGGCGGGCGAGCAGGCATTTTGAAGTAGAACATACCCGATCCAGCTGTCCTCTGGCGGCAGCGATTTCGGCTTCACACACAAGGGGGAGTCCCGCAAGAAAAGTAACAAGCTGTGTTCGTATCTGATGGCCATGATGAAGTTGGGCTTTGATGGATTGTCAAAGATGCGTCTATCAACAGCACATCACAGTACTTCACAGGGAAGTTTTCAAAAACAGTAGATACGACGACAGCAAATCTCAAAGGAGAGTCTGAAGTGGTGGGTGGGCAGGTCGAGCAGTATGCAGTGAGATGCACAAGATTGGCGGGTTGGCGGGTTGGCTGAGTATCGACTGATAGTCAAAGTCAAGCTGGCGGTGTGTAGATAAAGTCAAGCGGTAGGGCAAACAAGAGATGAGATTTTTTTTCAGACTCGCCGCACTCTTTTTGATAGTCTTGGGTCAAGCCAGGACGGTCGGAAAAGCAAGCACAAGGCACTTTTTGTCTTGTCCTCTCCAGCAACGAGTTGATGGATGGATGGATGCTTGAATGAGGCGAGTGCTTTAGTGAGGATTAATGCGAAACGAGGAAGAAAAAGAAAGAAAAAAAAGGAAAATAGGATGCCAGAAAATTATCGGTTGACGAAGGTGTAGCGGCGGATGGATTGAGATTGGGAAGGGGGAATTGGAAGAAAGAGACCAAACGTTGTGTGGATGTGGATGTGGATTTGGATGTGGATGTGGATGTTGTCAAGCTGGATGGAGGAAAGCGGCGAGAACAGAATGGAACCGTGTGAGATCACCCCCAAAGGGTTTCAGCTCCGAATTAAAAGGCAGGCTTTGCTGTGTCTTGTCACCAAGGGGAGGGGAGAGGGGAGGGGGCCAGAAACAGCCCCGTTTCCAGGTCGGTCAACTGTGCTACAGGCTTTGTAGTGTTTATTGTATGTGGGTAGTTGTGTAGTTGTGTAGTTGTGTGCATCTGTTGCAATAAATACAATGCTAGATGCTAGACGGCAGACGGCAGACGGTAGACGATGGTTATGGTGATGTGTAATGAGCAAAGCACCCAAGTATTGGGCAATGTGCACAATAATCCACAGCGTGTGAGGCACACACTAAGCCGCCTACAACACTCCGATTACTTTAGGGTTGGTTCTAGTAAGCCCAAGACATGCAAGGCGCACAGGGCCTCACAATAGCTCCGATCCAGCCCTTCCAAGGCAATTAATTACACTCAGATTGCACTCAGAGGGCCATTGCTTGAGCCTGACAACTGTGCCCTATCAAATCTGTGATCCATAGGGCTATGTCAACTTGCGTTCCGTTCAGTTCTTCGCCTACGCTATCATTGTGCTGTATGTCGAGTAAAAGTCACGTGAGTGCACGGTGAGGCCAGGCTAATGACGCTTAGGGTTTCGGGGGACGGACCGGTCCTGAGTCAAGGAAATAAAGACCCTAAAAATGGAAAAAAGAACTAAAGCCTATACATGCCTGTGTATCATGTACTGCACCCCGAGTACCAAGCTAAGAAGGTCCTCTCCTTTCATCTCATATTGGATTTTTGATTTGTCTCTTGTCTTCTATTAACCTCTTTTGTGCTCTCTCTTGAAGATCTATTCATTATTTTATGCTTCTTTATTATTTCTATACTGTGATTGCTACAACCTTTTGGATGATTCAACAGAACTTCTCGCTCTTCCACAGCCTAGCCTTAGCCTACCTTATCTTATGTCTCTACTGCCCACGATACATTCTCGCCGCTCCATTTTTCGACGTGCTCTTTGTTACAAGTCTCCCATATGCGTTGTATGAGCGCCTGGTAAACCAATGCCTCCGAAGCCTGGCTCATCTGGGCTTGCTGGGCCTTTAACCAACTGATGATACCGAAGCGAGTGACCAGCATTGTGCTGCCTCCGTCCAGGCAAGCGATTTTGTAGATGACCTTTTGCACTTTCCCGCGGAGACTCATTCGCAAGTTGGGGTTGCAGCCGGCACACAACATCTTTTCAAGCCAATTGTTGCGATAGAACACTGCCAAGTCTTCCTTGCTTTGCAAACAATCAAGAAGATAGGAAAACAGCCAGCTAAGCTCTATGTATAGCTTATCATCCTCTGACGGCTCGCCATGAAGGATATCATGGATGAGCGGCAGCTTGGTGGGTGCCCAGACAGGACCCTTTGTGAGGAAGCGGTTGATCTTGGGGTATAGAGCATGAAGGGGGTTACTAATAATGCCGAGAGAGTGAGAAGCAAATGCCACGAATTGCGACGGGGCAGGGCTACTCGCGACGGAGTTGCGGCAAGACTCAACCAACTCTGAAATGAGAAGCCAGACCTGCTCGTTTTCAGGATGAGAGGACTCCTTGATCTTGACAGCCATCTTCCGCAGATTGATGAGTGCTTCGCGGCGGATACTGGTGTGTTCGGATCGTAAAAGCTTAAACACAGAAACAGCATAGCCGTCATCAATCAGATCTTCGGGGTTCTTGTTAGCCCAGCGTGTCAGAGCAGAGTTGTCAAGCTCAGTGTCTACCATATCGGCACAGATAGTTGCCAGCGCAGTAGCATAGTCGGATTTAGCCATGACCTCGATCTCAGGTGTATCGACATCCATAGAGTCAGATTCACGAGGACCGAAGCTTGTTGTTTCCGTCGCTTTCGAAGGTCTGGGGAGAGAAAGCCAGGGAAGATGCTCCTTCATCCTGACACAGAGCGCAGTAATCGAAGAGACCGACTCGCCAGACACAATCAGCAGCGAAGAATATTCCGAGATCAGCTCTGCCAGGGAGGCAAGCACATCGTCATCCACAGTTTTGCAGACGTGAGGTACCTGTTCAGACAGAGTAACGAGCAAAAGACTGAGCCTTTCCGGTTTATTGTCGATGGCTTCCCCACTGAACTCCTGGAGAAGATCAATGTATTTCAGGGGAGAAGCTGCTGTTCTCTGTATGCAGTTGTCAAGAACTGCCCATTCCTCTTCTGAAATGTTCTCTGATTGTCTAATTGCGTCGATTAATGGTGTTAGCCCAGAGGACTTGGAAACCACCTGGTGCTCAGAAGCGATGGATGAAATTGCTTCTTCCAGTCTTGAAGAGTGGAAAGCATGCGACTTGTTACACGCGAGCTGTAAAAGAGCCGTGAAAGGCGAGGTCGGAAGTCCGTCAATCTTGGTGAACCATCGCATACCAGGAGAGTAACTGGCAATTTCAAGCAGATTCTCAAGCTCAATGAGCACCACGGCCTTGTCCTTGGGGTTCTCAAATTCAGTCTCGAGGCGGTTGAGGGTGCCGATGAGTAGAGGAGAGGCGTCAAAATTGGCGGCAAGGGCAATCTGGGGAGTTTGCTTGTAGTAAAGCGAGAGGAGATGACTGGCGGTAGCTCTGTGCAGCACGCTTTCTGTGGAAATAGCCCTATACGAGCGAATGACTTCCTTCATGTCGGGGATGCGATGGCAGAAGTCGTCAAGGAGCTTGCGCTGAGCGTGGCGCCAGATGGGAGACTCTGATGCCTCCTGATGAAGCTTGAGGGCTTCCTGCAACTTCTGCATGGCAACAACGAGTATACGAGTGGCAAAGAAGGAGACAAGAGGACTTTTGGGGTCTAGACAGCGTGTCAGAACCTTTTGGCTGAGAGCAGGAGGGAGAATGTTGTCGAGAACAATCGAAGACGGGGGCGGGATGTTGGCGGAGAAGCGACCCGAGTTGCCAAAGTCTTGAGGGATGGGGAGTTGAATGGTGTTGAATAGAAAAGCAGCATATCCAATCCAGGTCATGGACAGCTTAGGATCAAAGGTGAAGGCAATTTGCTTCTGGAAGTAGGCGGCGACGAGCTCAGGGCAGGCACTAAAACAGCCGACCAACAGTTCACTATGTTTTAGGTTGGCCCAGGGTCGAAGCTTGAGAGTGAAGTCGAGTAGGGAAGTGTTGACCACGGGGCTTTCGCTTTTGTAGCGGTCCATCCAAGACAAGCTCTCTACACCCATGATGGTAGCACAATCGCGGGTAGAGTTTACGGCTGTGGAGTCCAAGCCCTCTGGGTAAAAGCCCGACGAGTTGAGCATGATGCCAGAGCCCTTGGATGTGCAGGCGAGCATAAGAAAGCTATGGATTTTGTCGGCAATTGTGACTGGCTGGTTGCTGTCATGGCTGTAGCTGTATAGGTTGAGTAGGCGGGCGAGGATTTTGGCCGAGAATGCAAGGGACTTGGCGTGTGGAGGGATCTTGGACTCGGTCAGAAAGTATTTGGTGAAGCTCTCTATCAGGTCGGACAAGACCGAGGGTGCGTCATCCTTTAGCAGGAAGGTTAGATGTGACATCAGACCCCGTGTCAAGACCAGCTCCTTTCTATCGTCTGCTGGCAGGTATTTGAGGAAAGTTGTAAGCAATCTGATGGAGTTTGTGCGAACGGAAGCCTTTGTGATATCTTCAACGCCCTCGGTGTTGTGCTTGACCTCCAGATTGCGAACAAACTCAGCAAGGGTGTACTGGCGGCCTCTGAATACCCTTCGAGCAAACACACCGCCGTCCAGGCTGATGACCTCTCGGAGGAGGCGCAAGGTTGGCGAAATGACGAATCCCTTGGAGGGATCAGAAGAAAGATTGCGAGCAATCAACTTGAGATGGCGATCTTGAAGCAAAGCCTCGCATATGCCCATGCCGTGCCGAACCAGACTCAGATCGGTTGAGATAACTTGTAACAACAGGGACAAAACCACAGCCACGCTAGATAGCAGTCCGTCATTGTGGGTTTGCACGGCATTGGCCCAAGTTTGGAAGAGGCCATCCATGTAGATGGCATTGTCGTCATCGGGTGACGGCTGGGTGGATTCCAAGTATAGTGCCAGCATCTCGCGGCTTTTGAGGGCATCGCCATCGCCATCGGTTGCCGAGTTGAGACCATCGAGTAACAATTTGAAGGACTGTAAGCCATGGCGGGTTTTGCGGGCGTCCTGGTCGAAAGCCAGCAGCATGCGCATCTGGCGACTGCTGGTGATGGGCTCCGAGGTTGGAACCTCATGAACAACCTTTTGTTTCTTGCGGATGGACATTGGCCCGTCTTGAAACAGCGTGTCGGCCTCTCGCTCGCGCGGCTGTCGTTTGCCCATTGTGTCGTTCGGGGGGGAGAGGAGAGGAGAGGAGGGGGTGGCCACGTGATATGCGAAACGAAGGGCAAGAAGAGAAAGGGCGAGAGCTTGCTGCTCTGGCAAAAAATTGACTAAGAAAAGCTCAGTTCGAGATGGACAAGACAATGTACGGACTCTTTACTTTGGCCTAGCAAAAAAAAAACGGAAAAAAAGAAAAAAAAGCCTGCAGTCTTGCAACGAGCTCAAAAATAAAGTGGGGCATCGTTATCGATACAGATGCTGAGTCAGCATATCCATGCACGCACTTTTGCTACAAAACGAGGCATTGTATGTATCAAGAAGTTTACCTCTAAACAAACGAACACACCCCGCCCCTCACCTTCGCCGCGCACGACTCAGAGGACCGTATTTTCTAGTTTTTTGTGTGCCCAAAAGCCCACTGAGCTGGCGCAAAGAGAGAACAAGAGAGGATGGGACTTTCTAGTCGTGAAACTCGATTTGATTGGTCGTCCAGAACTTTATTGGAAACAAGTTGATCAGTTGGGCCGGGCCAACAACTTCATGTTCCTGGCTTGGGGACGATGGGGCCTTTCAATTTCGACCCAAGCTAGGGCTCATTGGCAGCGGCTTCTAGCATCCCAAGTAACAGGTTGATGCAGACCTAATGCCACCGGGTGTTTCTCGGGGATGCAGTGCTGGCACTCCTCTCGACCTGTCGGCCTCCCTCTCGACTTCTCACCACGCCTTATTTCGCCGGGAAGAGAGAAGAAGAGAAAAAACAGAAAACATGAACCTGCATAGAACCTTTACTTGATTGGCTTGATTGGCTGCGAGCAGTCCCAGTTCCTGGCCTTGATTGGGTGTTATTCCTTCTTCGTTGTTCTTCACACGTCCGTGCATTGTGAGCACAGCCAATACAAACAAAAGACGGAAACAGACATGGGTTTAGCTACATACGCACACAGGTATGTATGTACATCTGGACCAACACATGCATGCTATTATACACAGACGCAAACTTGCCCTAATCTCCTTCGATGACCGGCTTTCTTGGGCTGGTTATGTGCCTGCGTCTTCGCCAGCTCGTTTGTCTCTTGGGAAGCCGGCCACGCAGCAAACACAGAAATGCACCCTATCAGAGATTGTTGTCATATTGGAGTTGAAACTTGCCGCAAATTAATGAACTTGAGCTAAGCGCCGGATACACAAGGCGCCCTCAGTGGCAGCCATCCATCCAATCACACAGCACGAAAACTAACAGACCGTCTTTCGCTAGAAGCGATGCTGGTACCCGTCAAGAAATGGCCACAGAAAGGATCTCGCTAGGATCTGACACGACCCTGGATGGTGGCTTTGCCTTGTACAAGTGAGAATTGCCGCTGGTGTAAGTGGATGGGCGAGGCGGAGGAGGAGGAGACTGGAAAGTACAGCAGTGCCGGGCACTACCAAAGGATGGAACGTGGCAGCCAAGTTCTTTGAAGCCCTCTGTGATTCCTTGTTCCGTTGTGGTGCAGTACAGTACAGTACGTGCGTGCGTGTGTTCGTGCGTCTAACTATGTATGTCTGTATGTACCTGTACACACATGCATACATATGTGCAGATGTATGTGCAATATGCCATGTAAGTACACATGTGCATGACTCTTACGACATACGTACAGGCCGTCCTACACCCAACACAGCGGCCCATCATATATCGCTGTCTTTATATTCAGTCCTCGGTCCACTCTTTCGCTCTCCTGGCTCTCCATCTTCTTTGTCCCTCATGTCAGCCATCGATTCTCGACTATTCGCTGTCTTGGGCCTGAACCATTCATAGGTTTTGTAGCTGGCCTGCGGATCCTTTTATGTAATAACCGACATCTTTGTTTCTTTCTCTTGTTCTCACTTTCTCTCCTTTTCCTCCACCTCCTGCACCTCCTCCTCCTCCTCGACTGCTTTAGCTTCTGGCTTTGTCTCTTGTATAGACTTCTTCTCTTTATTCTCTTTCGTTGATTCTTCCTTTTTTATTCCTTCCCCTTTGCGCTTTTCATTAATCTTCTTCTTCTCATTCACCTCCTCCCGGTGTCTTGTTTTGCGGGCATTTCTCTTTTGCCACTTATACCCAGCCCATGTATTCCTTGACCAGAGGCTTTTCAACCTTTGTCTCCAGTCTCTTCTGGTCTCTTCTGACCTCTTCTCCCCTCTTCTCCTGGCTATCACATCCTCGTCCTCTGCTATATGGTGTGTTTGTAACCTGCATATTCTGAAGCAAAAAAGAAGCAAAAAGAAGCCCCGGCATGATCTCTGCATGAACAACAAAGACGCTTCTCGTCATGCACACCTCCATTAGACAACCCCTACCCGCAGACCATTTTGCTCCTGACCACACCCTCTCAGGATCCATACTTGAGGTGTCATCTTCTCTTTTTCTTCTCTTCTCCCGGTGCGGTGTGCTGTGGACGTCATGCTTTGAAAGCTCTCCTCTCCAGACTGGTAAATATCTCGAAGCCGAGCATCTTCCGATCGTCACTTGCTGATACCTTTCCTGCCTTCCAGACCCATATGCAAACCCAAAGCCTTCTGTTGAGCAGAAGCAGCCGGCCTTGACTCCGTTTCCCGTCTTATCAAAAACCCCAGCCAGTCACGTCCGAGAAGTTGGCATCGGCGCCTACACCACGCGTAAGCCCGCGAATCCAAGCAAAATCACAACAAGCATGCGCTCAGCCCTGGCGGCCTGGCGAAAGAAGCAGCGACAGCGGTCTGGCACTCATCGCTCAACCCGGTCTCTTCAGATATCGGCTCCAACCAACTTCCGCCATGTTGCTTCGCAGTCCTTCTCGGCCATGTCAACAGATATTTCTGTTGCACCAACAACCTGTGTCAAGAATGAGCGCCCCTCTTCATTTCGTCTACTAGAGCTTTCAATCCACGAAACTTCTCGAAGGCTATCTCCCCTCCTTTCCCATTTCGAACTGCCGCAAACCGCCGCGCCGGTTCGGCTCTCAGCCCACCATTCAGATGTCAACCAGAACATTTGCAACGACCCTACTTCCCGTACCATGTCCTTCCACCTCCCTCGCCGCACTATTAATCCACCCCAGTGCGAGCTTTCAGATTCCATTATGGAAGATGAACAACACAAGAGCCCACTTCGAAGCTCTCCTCAACCCCCCAATTGCACACACGCAACCTCCAAGCCTGAAAATACTGTTGAGCGGATTGCGAGTGCTATAATACAGAAGGAGCGTTTAGAGAGAGCTATTGAAGATTGTATAGAACGTGAAAGTCTATACATGAACAGTCGCCCTTCAACAGCTGTCTCCTGTTTTAGCGACGGCGCTGAAATTGCGCGTAAGTCCATCTCGTCTAGCTCATCAGGCAATACACGGCATATGCTAAAGTAAACTTCGTTTAGACACAAAGAGTTTTGTCCCCCTGGTTCCTGCTCTGCCACCCACCGTCGCTTCGTTTTCTAATCGGGTCTATTGTGCTACTGACGTGTCACCTGCATCTCGGCCTGGTTCTTCCCACGTACTAAGCAACAACAGCTTTCCTGGACTATCTGCCACTCCCCTTGCAAAGCCCCGCATGACTTCTTGCAGTACTTCGGCACTCGCTACCATTACGCCGCCCTTGCCACTGGTTCTGCGACCGCCTCTGCGCAAAAAGCAGGCGTTCTCGCGAGTCTCATCGTGGCTGTTCCCCAAACAGCAAAGCTGGCGCCACCATCGAAAAGACGTGTCATTAGACAGTGTTACCAACAGCCCTCGACCTGTCACAGGTCGAGATGGCTTTTACCAGTGCTTCACGCCGCCTCTTATGAAGGAAGGGAGTCTTGATGATGAAAGTGTAGAGTCTGCTCCGGACTGGGATAGTGATGATGACGAGCATACCTTGCAAACTACACAAACATGGTCCGTATACAACACACCAGTGGGTCAACGCAATGCATCTGCACACGAAGGGCGAACTATTGTTTGCTCCAAGATTGGGAATAGCACCCCTTCTAAGCCGGGAAAGGTCGTGCCTGTGCCTGTGCCTGTACCTGTGGTCGGGGTAGCGTTTTAATCTGTGAAGCTTTCGATAAGCTCGGTTGATACAGAGTTGAGAAGTCAGCGGTTGCTTCACAAACACCCACAACCGATATTACATCATACACAATACAGAACATTGACCCACGACACGTAGCCACATATCATGATATTGATGTTTTCCCATATCATTATATTGATAGATTGCTGTTTTCCGCCAGTGTAACATCTGAAGTTGATTGAAGTTGGAGATGGGCTTGTGTCACGATGCCCCACAAGACAGGCATGCCATGCTTGATTATTTGGAGTGCGCGCTAAATGCATAACCCCCTTTTGCTACATCCTTGGCTGTATTCAAACCAAGACAAACGCTACATTTTGGTGTCCGAGTTCATCTTGACGGTTATTATTTATCTCACTACACCGCCTATGCCCGTGTTTTGAATATATTTACGTCTCCAATCAGCTTGCTACTAGGAAACAATATCTTAAGGCTTCGGGCCAAGAACCTTGAAGGTGCGAAGACTCCCAGTGGCTGACCCGGCTCCCTGCATATCCCACCCACCCTATCCACGTACACACCCCCTATAAATGCCCGCGCCTCCCTCTTCGTTTGCACGGCTCTGTCCTTTGTCCGCCGCGAGGAAGTTCCTCCCATCTATTAACCTGCCATTCATTTTCAAATCATAGCCACTAACAGAACTCCCAGATTGCCAAATATGGACATCGTTTCTCGCGCCTATGGCCTTGTCCAGTCTGCAGTAACTGCGCGGCGGTTTCAGTACCAGCCCATTGGCGGGACGCGGCATCGTGGGGTATTCGACGCCATCATGGCCCCCGGAAGCCGCCGCAAAATACAGTTTCTGCTTGCTGCCATGGCCGCGCTGCTAGCCGGTGCTGTCATTCTTGGCTTTAGGTGAGTTGCCCCGTCTGTTGCCAGCTTAAAACACCCACGCGCGGTGACCCCAGACCCAGAACTATTTCAATAACCAAATGTGTCTACGTAGTTATTCTGCTTGCTTTGAATGCTTGTTTGTAGTCAACCCCTCTCTGTGGGGCCAATACTCGCCCATGTTCTCGGTCCCTTCGGACATCAGCACAGCAGTTCCGGCACAATGCAAGCTGACGTTTGCCCACGTGCTGTCCCGTCACGGCGCCCGTGATCCGACGTCTTCCAGAACAAAGGCTTATAACGCCACTATTCAGCGCATTCACTCCGACGTATCAACATATGGCCCGGGCTATGAGTTTGTCAAAAACCACACCTACTCTTTAGGTGCCGACCAGCTTACTGGCTTTGGCCAGCACGAGCTGTTCCTCTCCGGTGCTCACTTTTTTAATCGCTATCACTCCCTGGCCGAGCACGTTGTTCCGTATATCCGTGCATCTGGCCAAGACCGCGTCGTTATGTCGGCTCTCAACTGGACACAGGGCTTTTATGATGCCCGTATTAAGAAAGGCATCGAGAGCCCAGAGGAAAGCCGCGGCACCATGCTCATCATCGAAGAGAATTCCACGAGCAATAACACTCTCAACAACAACCGCTGCACCATCTTTGAAAACGGCACGTACTCGACAATTGGCGCCAAGGCTCAAGCGGAGTTTCTGGCTACCTTTATTGGCCCCGTCACGGCGCGTCTTAATGCCAATCTTCCCGGCGCCAACCTGAACGATGAAGAGGCTATCCAGATGATGGATATGTGTCCTTACAGCACAGTAGCCTCCATCAACGCAACCATCTCGGAATTTTGCAACTTGTTTACCATGGGCGAATGGCTAAACTACGACTACTACCAATCACTCAACAAGTACTACGGCTTTGGCGAGGGCAATGGCATGGCTGCGACAGCCGGCGTTGGTTGGGTGAATGAGCTTATTTCTCGTCTCACTGGCCAGTCTGTCATCGACCACACATCAGTCAACCACACCTTGGATTCGTCCTCGGAAACTTTCCCCCTAAACCGCACTCTGTATGCCGACTTTAGCCATGACAACGATATGGCGGCAATCTTTACTGCCCTTCGACTGTACGAGGGCTACACTGTGCTGTCCACCAGCAAGCGCATTTCCCCCACCGAGACTGGCGGGTTTGCTGCCAGCTGGGTTGTTCCCTTTGCTTCCCGTCTGTACGTGGAGAAGATGCAGTGCAAGGGGGATGGCATAGAAGAGGACGAGGATTCGAGCGAAGAGCTTATACGCATTATTCTCAATGACAGAGTGATCCCTCTCATTGGATGTGGTGCCGATGCACTGGGCCGTTGCAGACTGAGCAAGTGGGTGGAAAGCATGGAGTTTGCACGCAAAGGCGGCAACTGGGACAAGTGTTTTGCTTGAAGTTTAAACAACCCCAAAACTAATGGGCAACTAATTGATCAAGTGCCTCCAGACTGCTTGGACGTGGACTTGAATTGACATTGATATAGTTAGATATTAAAATTAGGGTTATGCACCATGCCTCTTTTTGACACAATTTATAGTGGGAATCCACCTTTGGCCAGTCACAATCCTCATTGGTGTCATGGTTGCCTGCCTCAAATACGAACCGAACACTTAACTGCCTTTTAATTGGAAGTTTTTATTTTTACTCATATAGTATTTCATGCTTCATTTTTTTGTCATTTGATTTTCCTTTGTTCAAAGATCGTCTGTCATCAATATCATCGCATCGCTCTTTGCCAAATTCCCTTCTTCTCGTCGCATCCCACGTCCAACGAAATCCCTTATAATTTCAACCTGACAAGCAGGGACGAAGTCAACAGTGACCCACCCACCACATTGACTCAAGTCTGAAGGCTCAGCACAACCTTTAGTGCAAAAGCCAGAGCTTCCTGTGATAGACAAAGAACCTATCTGGTTCCCCTCGCAGCTTCTTCTTGTCTTCTTCTTCCTCATATAAAGCTTACCCATTCGCGCCCAATCCACCGACTACCGCGATCTCATTCTTTCGTCATACTTGGACATTCACTTTCCATATTCTTTTTCTCCCATATTGAATAATTCTCCCACTTACATCTGCGACATTTTTTCCCTTATTTATCTATTACGGTCGCCTTGAATTGATCGCCTGTCTGTTCTGATCGTCGCGTGCCTCGAACCTCACCTACTCGACTGGCTGTTTAGCAAAGAAAACCACATCATCAAAAACCTCGCACGCCTACTACTATGGTATCTACCCTGGGCGGATTTTTCATAGCTTTGCTTGTCCTCGCCAGTGCGGCCGCGATCGGCTGGGTTGGATACACCCAGATTCGGGCGCGGAAACTGGGGGTGAGTCGTCCGTTCCTTTCTTTGGCTTCTTGCTCAATTCCTGCTCACAATACTAACGCCGTGTTGTTTGTTTCCAGCTTCCCCCTCCATCGCTTTCTTCCTACAATCCGTTTCAATCTTCGAGCCTCGATCCATACTCCCCCGATAGTGGCGGCCCTACTAGCTGGATAAAGCGGCGCATCAGCGCCTTCAGAAACCGCAACAAACGGTCCGCTGCGGGTGCTTACGAAGGCGCACGCCATGACGACGAGGCGTGGGACGCACATGCCGACGCATATGGCTACGAAGCCGAGCTTGACGACGCGCGGTTCCAGCAGAACACACATTACCAGGTTCAAGGCAACACCTACAACATGAACATGCCGTCGACCTCGGGCCATGGAGCGACAAGGGCCACTCTCGACCCGGATGCCGACGAGCCTCGCGGTCGGTCACGGAGCAGGGGACCAAGCTCTGAACATTCAAGGGCGAACCCCTTCGGCGATGACGCCCAACCTAGCAATATGTCAACACACAGCTTGGGTCCATACGGACAGGCATCGCAAGGCCAGCAAACTTCTGCCAAGTCGCATACCTCACGCCCACCCAACACAAGCCCGGAGAGACGGTCTATTTTCCGCGAGGAAGTTTGATGATAATCAAGTCTCTTCTCTAGACTCCGTCTATACATATTGTGCCTCGACTGTATTGTTTTGATTGTTGCTAGCTTTCTTGACGTTTTGAACGGCTTTCTTCGACCTTGATGCTCTAAAATTGGGGATTTGGGTTATCTTATTTATTTGCGCTCGGTTTGCTTGGTTCAGGGACATCTCCGTGTTCTTTTGGTTACATGCTGTTTTTGTTGCCATTTTTCAACATTGAGGGACTGCTTGATTTAGTTGCAGGGTTATTTCCAACACGTTTTTCTTTCGGTGTCTTCGGAGGGGGGGGGAGGTTGTATCTTATCTTTTTGCATGTTCTCTTGGTCTATGAATGCGAATGATCTTCGTCTAATTCACCTTTTATTTCCCGTTGATCCGTTTTTGTTTCATCACTTGAGGGTGAATCCCAGTGAACTATCGACCAATCTATGAAGGTACACAGGCATGTACTTTCCGTACACAAGTACATGGCTATTTCCATGCACAGTGTACTCAGTGGGATGAGATGGTCTATCACAACCCCGCCTGATAAGTAACGTGAAATGTCAAGTGCTACAGGCTACTGGCAACCCCGCCAATCTCTCAGTAGCTCCGCTCCCTCTTACAACCCCTCCACCTAGGCCTGTACATACTGCCACATCGCTTTATCAATCACGTCGCAAAAGAAAACGCCGCGAAGAAAAAAAACATCTCAAAACTCCATAATGTCGGATCTCAAACTCCAGGAAGTCCACGACTTTCTTTTCTCTCTGGCCCATAGGGCTGGCGAGATGATTATTTCAGCCAATCCACAGGATTTGGACAAGGACACCAAGCTTAACTGTGAGTTGAGCCCAAGCTTCCCCAGGGTTATTGAAGCTGTCTATGTAGATGTCGGCTAACAAGACCGGCCATCTCTTGACCCCCGATTTAGCGGTTGATCTGGTTACCGAGTGTGACAAGGCCGTTGAGGCCATGGTCTCTTCTGCCTTGTCTGAGAAATTTCCCCATGTATCTTTCATGGGCGAAGAGACCTACAAGCCCGGGATGACTTTGGGCCCCGAACCCACCTTTATTGTCGACCCCATCGACGGGACAACAAACTTTGTTCACGGCTTTCCTAACGCCTGCATATCCCTCGGTCTCGCTATCGACCGCATTCCCGTAGTGGGCGTTGTTTACAACCCATTCCAGGATCTCCTGTTTGCAGGAATCAAGGGCCAGGGTTCGTATATGATCCGTGCCGGCGGGCCGAAGCGTAGCCTTCCCCTGTCCGGCAACCCGCCCGCGCTCCACAAGCTGGACACGGCTCTTGTTGGTTTCGAGTGCGGCTCAGACCGTTCAGGCCACAATTTTGCGCTCAAAGTCGACGTGTTCCGCAAGTTGACGGCGTCCAAGGAAGAAGGCGGTCACATGGTGCACTCGACGCGTGCACTGGGATCAGCAGCCCTGAACATTTGTGCTGTAGCAGCTGGCCAAATGGACATCTATTGGGAGGGTGGCTGCTGGGCCTGGGACGTGTGTGCTAGCTGGTGTATCTTGACAGAGGCGGGTGGCCGAATGGTTGGTGGAAACCCCGGAGATTGGGAACCTGCAGTGGAATGCCGAAAGTATATGTGTGTGCGTGGTGCGCCCAGTGGCCAGGAGGGACTGATTGAGGAATTCTGGAGTACGATGGGTGACCGCAAGCTCGTCTACGATATCTAGACTGTCCAAAGAAAGAAATATATGGTTTACAGACATGAAACGTTGCCTTGGGTGATGATGGAAATACAAGTTGTGATTGAGGGGAACTTTTGTTTGACGAGTGGAAATATAAGATAATGTAATGCAAACGATCGCAACAAGAAACGGGCCATTGGTCTAGTGGTATGATTGATGCTTCGGGCTTTACAGTCCTCTGCGGAAAACCGTGAATGTGTCAGGTCTCGGGTTCGATCCCCGAATGGCCCCGTTTATACGAAGTTCTTTTTTCTTTTTTTCTTTTGGCGATTCTTGTATTTTCCGTCTCTCTGTCTGACTGACTGACAACAACACATCTGCTTTGTATTTTATCTTTTCCAATTTGACGACATTCGTGTCTGAACAACTTACTTGGGCTTTCTTTTATGCCCAAGCAATAGATAGTGAATGAGGTAGCTAGATCGCTTAATAATGAGGAAGTCCTTGTTGTTTTGTTTGCTTACCAATATTACGGCGCGGCTGTTAAGTAAAGAGGGTTCCCTTGCCTTGCCTTGATGACAATGCGGGCGGGGTTGGAACAGGAAGAGCACCTGAAGCTATTCTGGAGCTCGGGCTTAACAACCCATGATCTTAAATGATCATAAATAGTCTTCTGGCTGACAACCAAGGCCCTCGTAAATTTATAACACTAAGAAATTGTCGACCCTCCACCAGCCCTCAACCAGCTTTAATCTCAACTCGAAACCATATCGCCCCCAACTCGATATTAGCCTGAAATGGCCTCTATCGCCAAGTTCACCTTGTACACCAACCGTGGTTGTCCCTGGTAAGCTGAGAGTTCCTTCCACCTGGCCACATCTCAAAAGACATGCTATGCTCTCTGTTTTGTGGCTTGGAATTGGATGGTTCTAGGACATGGCCGCTTTTACTAACATCTTGATAGGTGTCGCCGTGTCCATGCGGTTATCAATGAGCTGGGTACCAAAGTAGAGGAGGTGCCGATTGATCTGACTACGCCCCGACCTGACTGGTATCTCAAGATCAACCCCAAGGGCCAGGTCCCCACTCTCGTCTACGATGACAAGATCGTCACCGAAAGCGACACGATTGCCAAGTTCTTTGCTGATCGCCAACCATCTCACCTGGTCAAACTCGAGAGAGAGGAGGGCGGAAAGGCCCAGCGTGCTGAATACGATGCCTTTGTCAGCCAGTTCCTAGACTTGGCCCAGAAACCTGTTATGACTACCCTCTTCTCCGGCTCTGAGATGACTGAGGAGAAAGCGGAGGAGATCTTTGGCGATATTGCAGCTAAGCTAGAGCCCCAGCTGGCTTCCGCCAAGCCTTTCTTCGGTGGTTCCGAGAAGTTCACTTTGGTCGAGGTACGTTTATGGTAGTCTGGCAATGACTCACTCCTTCTGGCAACACGATACACCATGCAGTGGCTAATGGTTTGATAGGCCCTGACAGGACCCTTCCTTTCGATGTTCATCGATATCACCACGCCCGAATTCAAATTCCCTTCAAACTGGAACAGGCTGTTTAAAGAGAGGACGCCCGTCTTCTACAAGTGGGCGAATGCTACTGCTAGCCACGAAAGCATTTCCTTCACGTGGGACAAGGAGAAGATGACCAGCGCGATCCGCTCGGTCATCGCCGCCAGGGCCGCCAGGGCCGCCAAGGCCGCCGAATAGTCTTTCTTTGGTAGGATACAACGCAAGGAAGACGACAACGACGCCTGGTATACGCATGTCTGTCTTCATGGGACCAAGCTGGATACAGCTGCAGGACATAGTATATCGGCCTTTATACCGAGACAGGCCGAACAATAGAATAGGTTTGTGGGTACTGTGATTATCTGTGTAACCATAGTCGAACTAGTGTTCCATTTCATTGTATTCTAGCTTGGGAATGCTGAGCATTGGGCAAACAGCGAGATATAACGTATGTCTAACATGTGCACATGTATAGTTTGGTGGATTTAAATGTTATCCTCACCGATAGACAGAGAAAATCTCGACTGAAATGGGGGGGAGGGGCGGAAAATAGGAGAAAGCGCGAGAGAGTGTGTGAGCTTGCATACAACAAATATGCAGTTTATGCAATGTCACACCGCAAAGTCGGTAAACGAACAGAGTTTTCTTTTTTTTGGCGAGTTTTTTGTACCTGGCTCTAACTCGACATGAGATAGTTTGTACTGAAGAAAAAACCCGAAAAAAGAGAAAAAAAAAAGAGAAAAAGAAAAGAGAAAAAAAAAGGAAAACAAGCAAGGGCACGGTTTAGTGGAAGAAAAGAAAACTTTCACTAGGACTAGGACGCTTTTGCTGGGTCGCTTGCTGTGCTTGCTGTGCTGTTATCAAGAAAGAGAAGACGACTTGGTGCTAGGGAGAGGAGATTCTAGGGTCAAGATCAAGATCAACGACAATGAGATATGATGACAGCATATGATTGGCCATGCTCAGGTGGTACTGAAGCAACGATCCACCTCAGCTGAGCCTATAAGGCAGGGCAAGACGGGGGCAGGGAAGGGCCAGCCCAAAGATGATAAAAGCAAGATGGGGTTGGGCTGGGTTAGATAGAGACTGGCGTGGACTGTGTGTGTGTGTATGTGTGTGTGTGTATGTGTGTGTGTGTGTGGAGCGTGGATATGGATGCTCAAACGGCGGATCATACATACATTATCACTTCATGCACCATCACGGCGAGGATTTGTGGCTTGCAGGCAACGGCTTCCCCGTATATTCCACCACGATGTTTTGAGTACCAGCAAATAAGCAAGTACTGGTGGTACCCATGAAGAAGGCCATCTTTGCGCAGCCGCCACCAAGATGGCCCGACTCGACCTGAATGCTACGTGCCGCCTATTTTTTGTGGTGGGAGGGATCAGATTAGCCGTAGAGCCGCATCCAAGTTTGTTGATCAAACTCTGGCCTCCCCTCCCTGTTTGCCTGCCTTGTTGGAGCATCTTCAACTTTAAGCATTTAACCGAGAATGTTGAGCAGGGGAGGGGGGGAACGAGAAAGCGATAAAGAGGGAGGAAGAGGGAGGAAGAGAGACGCAGAGAGGGGAAAAAGATTTGGATGGGTAAGGTAGAAGGTAGAAGGCAGGGGAAGATGGGATGCCAGCCATGTCCATCCCATCACATCCATGTCTTTAGTGATGGTGAATGTTCTAGCCTGGATGGAACATGAGGCTCAAGTTGTTGCAGTTGTACAAGAGAAGAAGAGCTTGGAGGGCATAGCAGTGTTTTATTTTCCCTTTTTTTTTTCTTTTTTAAAGTTTTCTTCTTTTCTTCTTTTTTTCTTTTTTTCTTTTCTTTTTTCTTTTTTTCTTCTTTTCTTTATTCTCTTTATTCTTTACCCTTTTCGATAAACCCGCCTACTGCCATACTTTTTCTACAGCATAGGACCTGCCGTCGGTGTCGTCGCAAGCGGTGAGACTCGCTGATGATGTTGTATCACTGTAAAAGAAGAAAAGAAGAAAAGAAGAAAAGAAGAAAAGAAGAAAAGAAAAAAAGAAAAAAAGAAAAAAAGAAAAAAAGAAAAAAATGAATAAATTCGAGAAAAATTCGAGGAAAATTCTACTTACATATAATCCAAGTACTTATATACAATACTTGCACACGCGTGCGCCATCTTACATGGGCTGTCGTCTTCAGATTTTGCTGTTGTGCTTCTATCGCCTATCACATGCCTATGATCTCACTCGCAACCACAGCTGATGCGATGTCAACAATTAATACACTGCGAGCGACATGTCTTGTTCGCTGGCTGGCTGCTGGTTGAAAACGGGCTCTCAGTACTCGCTGAAACTGAAGTCTGTATTTGGCTTAGTGGCGGTAACTTTGATTCGATTTCGGGCTTGTTTTTGGCCGCCGTTCCTGGCCCGATTTTAGTCCCTATTCCTGTGTTGTCTCTTTTTTTTTTTTGTTTCTTTTTTGTCTCCTTGTTCTTCGTCTCTTTTTCTTTCTCCTTTTCTTTGTCCTCTGCTTATATCCTGATTCCATTGCAGCTAACTGGAATATTTAGCATGGCCTGAAAATTTGCAACAGGGAGACAAAACAGAGAGATCACTGCCCACACATCTGCGTCCATGTAGAAGCGTGCATATGCATACACGCATACGCACTTGGCACACTTTATTCCTCTTTTATCTAGGCTCTGATCTCTTTATTCCCAATTTGATACCCGTTATCTTCTTCAGGCAACAGAACCCCCTCAAACACGCACTAATCTGCTCTGCTTCTTCCCTCCTCCCCTCCCCAATAGCCACGCTACGTAGTGCGAATCCAAGTACATACTTGTACACTTACTCTCATATGCACACACACACGCACACACACGGTCTAGCTAGTCAGGACAGAACCGGGCGCGCCATGTCCATGTCCTGGGGATGCTGCCCTGTGCCATAAGCTTGGCCTCCTATTTATATCCCGGGCACTTCCTCTCCTCCCGCCCGCCTCGGCCACCATTTATTTCCTTCTAGTGACGCTCAACTTCAACAAGTACTTTTTTTTTCTTTTTCCACCTTTCTCCGTTGCTTGCCATAGAGACCATGGCCGTCAGACCTGGATCATCCGCGTCAGTCGAAGTGCGGGTAGGGGCAGTGGCCTCTGGCTCTCGCTGTGGCTTCGACTCCGACTCCGACTCCGACTCTCGCGCCAGTTCTGTCTCTGGCTCCAGTTCCAGCTCCAGTTCCACCTGTCCCCGTGCCAGAACTACTCCACGCCGCAATGATGCCGCCTTTCCCTTCATGCAACTGTTTCTTCTCGCCATTGTACGCCTTGCTGAGCCTATAGCATTAACCTCCATCTTCCCATATGCCTGGTCTCTCATCAAGTATCTCCACGTCGGAAACGAGGACAACGCCTCATTCTACTCCGGTCTCCTGATCTCTGCCTTCTCCATCGCCGAGGCGTCCATGGGAATGTACTGGGGCTCCTTGTCGGATAGAATCGGCCGGAAGCCCGTCCTCATCATTGGCTGTCTGGGCACCACACTCAGTCTTCTGGTTGTAGGCTTTGCCCAAAACATCTGGGTTGCCGTGCTAGGGCGAGCCATTGGTGGCTTTCTCAATGGAAATATCGGCGTCATCCAGACCATGGTTGGTGAGATGATCACTAACCCTGAACATGAGCGTGAGTCTTGTCTTCCTCTATCGTAGCCAGGGCCACCCGTACCATTTAGCTAATCACCGCCCGCCACCACCAGCCCGTGCCTATGCCGTCATGCCTTTTGTGTGGACTGCCGGAACTATCCTTGGACCGGCCATCGGGGGTACCTTTGCCCACCCCAACCTTTCGTTTCCAGACGTATTCGGTGAAACAAGCATCTTCGCCCGCTTCCCGTTTCTGCTGCCCAATCTCATCTGTGCAGTCCTCTTGTTTCTCAGTGTCGTCATGGGCTACTTCCTCCTTGAAGAAACCCATCCTGGCATGAAGAGCGAGGTGCAACATGGCCTTAGTGGTGAGCCTGAGCATGTTTCTGAACACACGAGTCTCCTCAACCATGGAAGTGACAACAGTTACAGTGAATACGAGAATCATGTCTCCCATGATGTCATCACCACTCAGTATGGCCTAGCCGATATTGCCCAGTTGTCGGAGAAGAAACCAGCCAGCGAGCCCGTCAACATCTTCACCAAGCGCATCACAGCGCTCATTGTCGCTCTGTGCATCTTCACCTACCACTCCATGACCTACGACCACCTTCTGCCCATTTTCCTCGAGGACTCTCGTGCGCGTGTCCCCATGGCCCTTTCTCGCATCGCCTCCTCCCCCCTTGGCTTTCTTCTTTCACCGGGACCGGGCGGCCTTGGCTTGAGCATTCGTACCGTTGGCATGATCATGGCCGTCAACGGCCTGATTGCTCTCTTTGTGCAGGCCGTCATCTTCCCCTTGGCAGCGGCGTTTATCGGCATTTTCCGCCTGTTCATCATTGTCGTGGTGCTGCATCCGTTGGTCTATCTTGTCATGCCTGGTCTACTCCTGGTCCCAGAGCATCTCATTCTGCCTGCCATCTACACCTGCTTGACACTGAGAAACCTTCTCTCCATTCTGCTATACCCCCTCCTCCTTATCCTCATCAAAGATGCCACGCCGTCTAGTTCTGCCGCCCTGGGCAAGGTCAATGGGCTGGCAGCTAGTGCCGGGGCCGCTTGCCGCATGATTGCACCGCCTATCGCAGGCTTTCTGTACACGTTTGGAAGCTCTGTTGATTGTACAGCCATTGCTTGGTATGGAAGTGTGATTGTCGCGGTCATTGGAGCCCTACAGTGCTCCTGGATTGAGAGACCTCCGCGATCAACACTGCACTCGGATGAGGAATCGCCCGTTGGGAATGATCCAATGTGAACCAAAACAGCTGCGGTGCTGCTTCACTTATCTTGGACATAAGCCAAGGGCAATGCTGTAAGCATGAGCTTTCGTGGTCACTGTACTGCGTAAGGTCCTTGGGAAACGCACCACTGCTCTTATTGTCAAAATATTCTGCGGTTTGTTTCGGAGTTTGGGATTGACTTTGAAAGTTAGACTAAGGGTTAGGGCTTTGATATAGACGTATTATCTTTTGGAGTTTGGTTATAGAGCAGCAATATTCTTTCTTTAATTTTTCCTTAATTTTTTCTTTAATTTTTCTTTGAGTTCTTCTTTAATTCTTTCCTCAATTTTTTTTCTTAATTTTCTCTTCAAAAATCACATTTTATTGGCTGGCGATCATTGGTATCGTATCGTCTTTGTTCATCCGGCGGTATTGCAATTTCAACTGCAACTGCTTGTGCTGTCCGTCATCATGCTCCAAAACGTTCCACCAGGTTCTTTTGGCGTCGCATTAACGGAAGGAAGCTAATACCACACCACAAAAAAAAAGAGAAAAAAGTTGTTGCCGCTTTGGAAACTACCCCTCCAAACTTTGCAACTGGCTGCTTGCTTGCCCAAATCAGAAAAGTCATCTCTATATCAGTCGATAAACCACCAAACGCCTATCACTAACTGCATACTGCCATGGCACAAGTGGAAGAAGCCGCTGCCGCTGCCGCTGCCACTGCAGCCGAAACCCTAAATGTCTCTGGAGATGCTACTTCCAGCTGCCAAAAGGAGGCCAAGCCGGCAGAACAGTCGGCGCCCTCCATCATCGGCCCCATGCCACTGCCTGGGAAAACCGCCGATGAGATGTACGCCGAGTTGAAGTCCACGCCGTTTTTCATGACCGAAATAGAAGACAACGATGCAGTTGCTGCCTTCCAGGCTCTAGACTACGAGGGCACCCCGCTGGAAAATGCCTCTGACTTCAAAATTCGGGGAAACGAGTTCTTTAGATCCAAGCAGTGGAAAGATGCCCGCGAGTATTACACAAAGGGCGTTAATATCTTGTGGATTGAGGAGCGCAAACGCAGCCGCGGCCAAATTACCAAGAATCCAGATACTCACTTGGCTGATTCGCCCGAAGAAATCGCCAACCAGAAACTGACCCTGGAGAGTCTGTATTCCAACCGTGCAGCTTGCAATCTGGAGCTGAAGAACTTCCGCGCCTGCTGGCAAGATTGCACCGGCGCTTTGCGCTTGAACCCTACCAACGTCAAGTGCTGGTATCGCAGCAGCAAGGCACTGTTGTCTGTTGACCGCCTGGACGATGCTGCCGAGGCTCTGGCCCACGGTCTGGCTTCGGACCCTGAAAACAAATCACTGCTGATGGTGCAGGAAGCCTCGGCGAAGCGACGGGCATTTTTAGACGCCAAGAAAAAAGCAGACGAGGAGCGCGAAAACACCAAGAAGCGCCGGGAGCTCTTGGTCAAGACAGCTCTGGCAGCACGGAACATTATTTGTCGGACCACGGAGAAGCCGCCGGACATGGAAGATGCTGCGATCCGCTTGGCGCCTGACGAGGATGACCCGACTAGTTCCTTGACCTTTCCCACCATGCTGCTCTACCCCACAGACTATGAGTCGGACTTCGTCAAGGCGTGGAGCGAGCTGGATTCTCTCGAAGCTCATCTTGATTACATTCTTCCTTTGCCATGGGACGCCGAGGGCAAGTACTCCATTCCCCAGGTTGAGTGCTACATGGAGACCATCTCAGGCGGTCTCATGAAGGTCGGAAAGAAGCTCTCTTTGTTGAAGATGCTCAGTGGCGGCAAGGTCGAGATTGTCGATCAAGTTGTCAAGATTTTTGTTGTGCCAAAGAGCAAGTCTGAATCATGGATCAAAGAGTTCAAAGAGGCAAAGGCCAAGCAACAAAAGAAAGCTTAGCAGCACAGTTGAGGTGGTTAAAGGCTGTTTGGATTTTTGAAAAGAAGAAAGAAAATAGAAAACAGCCAATAATCAGCAAAAGGGGTTCTAAAAAGACAAACAAAAACAAACAGAAACATCAAGAAATACCAGTGCGAACAACATGATGATGCAGTGCAGTAAAAGAGAAAAAGCCAGGCACGACCAATGTGTAGCTGGAAAATGAAACCCACCCAGACCCCTTTAGACAACCAAGATTAGTGATCCTGATGTCTAAAGTAACCATGATGATATGATCTATGGTAGTGAAATGAAAAAAGGGACTTCCAATGCAAAAAGACTTGATAGAATATGTAGACAAAAAGAAAAGAAAGTTGATACCTGAGAAACGCACCATAAGAGAATGAAAAACCTACTCCTAACCCTTGTTGATCAAGCCGGGTATTATTGCCGGAGATCATAACCTTTGGAGGTTCTCTCCCTCTCTCAAAAGGCCTTCTGCCTATCACCAAAACTCATGAGTCCCATGGCTTGTTCGGCAACGGCGCTTATCGAGTTGGACGGAGTACTCTTCGAGCTAGGGCCATCAGCCGCCGAGTCTTCTTCTTGGCCGCTTAACTCCATGAGAAGAATAGCTGCGGCTTTCTTGTCTGTGCTTTCCAAGGGCCGACCCGAACTGGTAATCTGAGTAGATGATACAAGCTCTCGGCCCTCAAATCGCGACCGTGTGGAGAGATGGGAAGGAGGTGACGACGTTGGTGATTCCATACGCGAGGCTTTCGAGTACTTGTAAGCACTTGGGTCTGAGCAGATACCCCGAGAGAAGCGATCATAGCGTAGAACAGAAGCGACGTGTTCGGCCTCTATCCGGCGCTTGCCTGTTATTGATAATGGTAGACCAGGGTTTGGAAGTTGGTATGTTTGGCGGGCCAGAGTCGAAAGACTGGGCATATGAGGGACTGAGCATGGTGGCATGGCTCTGTGAGGAGGAGATACAGAGTGACGTCTCAGCCGGGGAGGGTTGCCGAGGTATGGAGGCCCAGGCTCACAGGACGCCTCTCGAGAAACCACAACTGGGGACTGACGTGTGTCTCTATCAGGACAGGAGTACAAGTTGTTGATGGCGGTCCAGCCATTGCTGGTGGGGGCTTGAATAAACGTGGGAGTATAAGGTGCATAGACGTTGCTCAGAGGACCTCCACGAGGAACTGTGATTCTTGGAGCATACCCCACGGCAGGCGAAGCCAAGCTGTCCTCTTCCGTATCGGTGGTGTGAGGGCTGTCGATAGCCCTACCAAAGTAAGGACTATCAGGGGTCATTCTGGCTACCTTACGACCACGCTTGGGACTGAGACTGCTGGTGGTAGGCGAACGACGTCTGGTACCGGCCGTCAAGGCATGGTCTCTACGATAGACCTCAGCCTGATGGGCGGCCTGTGCAATTATTCCAGGGTTGATGACCATGTGGCCAAAGTCTGGAGCATCTGGGGAAACACATTGCTGAGGGAACTGCGGTCCGAAAAGGGGAATTAGGGCGCCGGCAATTCGATGACAAAAGGTAGCACAAATAGCTTTGGCACATGCGTATGGCATCCAATAGCCTACAAGAGATGCATTAGAGACACATAGCTTACTAGGCCGGAAACTAATCAGAAAGAAGGGTCTAACATACCTTGGGCAAGAATGGTACCACCAGTGATACTGTGGGTGATATCCTTGAGACCTGGGTTCTGATTAAGCATCTTTGCCGGCATGGTCTATGTGAAGTTAGCTGCTGTGTTAATAACACGAACAGATGATGGGAGATATGAAGACGGTACCTTTCCATAACGGCAGCACTTAAAGAAGGGTGTCATGCGCACAAGACCGTTGTTGTAATCCCACATAACGTTGAACTCAGAATCCTCTCCAGGAAGCGAAAAGGCGTAAGAGAAGACTTCGAGAAGAAAGTTAGTATAAGCTTGTTTCATTCCAAGAATCTCGGAAACTCACCTTCGAAACTTTCACGGCCCGTCTTTCCAAAGAAGTCCTTCTTTCCACTATTGTAAGGAATGTGAGAGCTGTTCCCCTGTATATCACCAAGAGGCTTAACTCTGTATCTGAGGACATAGTCTGTCATCTGCGCATCCAAATTCTCGAATGGAGGGTAGTTGACAGGACCGCTGATGGGAGACTTGGTGAATGAGCTGTCTCTGTTGTGAGCAGACGCTTGAATCATTCTCGATTTAAAAGACATGACAGATGGAGATGATGCCAAACAGCCAGAAAGGACACGGACAGGAACGTTATTGTGCGTGATTCTAGGATCAGCATTGTTTGCCATGGCACTACTCGACATGGAAAATGCGGACGAGTATGAGTCTTGGCCCTGGCCTTGATGAGGATAGGTGGGTGACAACGAGTAGGGCGTCATATAGGCCCCCGGTGAGGAGTGGTGGAAGTTCTGATAGTGAGTGCTGAAGCTAGGATGGGACGAATGGGATGATACAGGGCGAGAAGACTTTGAAATAATGGCATCCGATGAGTAGACAGTGCGAGTTGATGAAGCCATAGGAGTTCGAATGGTAGCCAGATCAGGGGCAGAGGAGCACGATGAAGATAATAGGGAAGTTGTAATGCTCGCTTTTGAAGCAGTTGCACCGGAAGACTGAGATACTAGCTGCTTGCCTGGAGGGCCCTTGGGCTCAACCGGGTTAAGGAGTGACGATAGCGAGATCATGTTCGGAGTGACTTTCTAAGAAGAAGAGAATGAGAAACTGAAGTTAGCAGCCAATCCTCTTGAGGGGAGCTTTTGATTCTTTGACGCGCTTGAGAGGAAGTTGGCGACAGGGGGAAAAGTGGCTTGTTCGTTTGCTCGAGGCCGTTTGCAAGTGAGAACTTGGACTGGTGAAGTTGGGGATAGGGAAAGGGCAACTGACGAGGTGAAGCCGAGCGTGGTGTGAGAGATTCTCAGGCAAGAGCCGTGATGGCCGGCCGTTCTTACCTATGTGTAATCTAAGGACTTTCAGTCTCCAGGCTCCAGTGCCCAGTTTACAGTTTCCAAGTCTGAAGTGGCGGATGTATCACAGCGGATACAGGCTGAACCTTGGGATGAATCGAGACCGGCCTCAGGTGATGACTGAGAGCCGACGAAAATCGGGGATGGAGACTTGAGGATACGAGGAATACAAAGTAGAAGATAGATAGGTATGAAGAAGGTTTGTGAATGGACACGAGATGAGGAGACGAGGACAGGATGGCCCAACCCCAAAAACAAAGGGCAGCGTGAAGAGTGTCTATGATTATGTGAAAGTGATAAAGGCCAGGAAGAGACGGTGGGGTGTGAATGATGGAAAGAAGGAGAAGAAGAGAAAGAAGAAGAGAAAGAAGAAGAGAAAGAAGAAGAGGGGAGGAAAATTTGAAGGGGCGGTTCGTTTGTCGGCAGGTGTCTGGAGAGGGCAGTTGTCTGACTTATAGGAAAGAGGATTCGAAACAGGAAGTGACGCCCAAAGTCCAGGTCGGTTTTGGAGGCGGGCTCAACGAGGCCCGGCTCAGGTGACAACCGCAATCACAAAACTGACAAGTAAGTAAGTGCGACAGTCCGGGATGAGATTGCAGCCGCAGTTGCCTCTCTTGATGATTCGATCTGAAGACTGAAGACTGGGACCAGCCTGTTCTTTCCTATGTCTCTCACAGGGGGACAGTCCAAGTACGAGTTGTCGCTTCGGCTTTGACAAGAACTATTTCCACGTTGTTGTTTGTGTCTGTAACAACAGGAAGGAACCGGCAGGCAGATGGGAAGAAAGGGGAAGTACAAAAGCTACAAGCAGAACGGACGCGAAGATGGAGTCACTGCCTTGTCTGCTCAAGGTAGGGTGAATCCAAGGTTTTCTGAACATCTCTGGCCTGGCCTGGACTCTGTATCCTATGAATTCGAACGGGAATTGCGAGTTCGGGCTAGCAAGGAGGGGAAAGGGCCGTCACAGGTGAGCGTAATGTCTCTGGAACTGCCAACGATCTTGGCGATTCTGTGATGCTCTTTCCGAATATTGCAGGGACCATATCTTGACGGCCCCGCCTCTCTGAAAGTAACAAACAGAGATGCAGAAGAAGGGGTGTACCGTTGATAAGTGAGTCTCGATAAACTCGTAGTCTTTTATCGTGGGTTGACTCACGCCTTAGGCCGTTCCTCTTGTCCTAGTCGGTGATGAAAGAGGCCTGAGAAGACTGAGAGGCCGGCCCGTGAGACAGATACTTGCAGTAAAAGTGACAATCATAAGTCTCAACTCCCCATCTTCCCTGTGTGATGCAGGCCTGAACTTCAATTGTTCCGTATTTTATCCATGGTCTGCTGAAGGCTCCCGTCGGAGCTTCCACATAGGCTCACCCCCAAGACCCACCCACCCTCTCATGCATTTAGTGGTGTTATTTTTCTTGTGAACTCTCCTCATGGCTACCCACATAATGAAGCAGAAAGAGGGCAAGACCTGATCAATGAATACAGGCAGAATAGCCAAAAGGAGACAGGAACACGGTGGAAGCTTGGCAGCTGCCATTCTCGTCCGAGGGCCTTTCTTGGATGCTACACGATACTTCCAGCAATTCGCAGCTCAAACCAGACATGGTACAATGTACATACATAGAGGGGGTGTTTGGGTAGCTTGCTCAACGCCAAATAGGACGGCACACACAAACAGCCATACAGTGGCATGCGTGAATACTTATGTACTCATGTACATATATGTACATGCCGTGTGCTTGTCTTGAGACTGCTTGTCACGGCCTGCACTTGTATCAACTATGCAATAGGGGCCTAGGAGTAACTCTAACCAGACGAGAAAGAGCCATCAAGCAATCAGGCCAATGCATGTCAACTCGTGTAGTCCAATCAGCACATACATACCGCAAGAATCAGATGAGAAAATGTGTGTTTTATGTTGCACTGCCTAGTGTTGTCCTGGCAGAGACTCAATAGGGCATCTGTACAGTGCAATGCCAGTCCATCTACGACTCGGAGGTACAAGTGGTAACATGTCAATATAGGCAGACTTGCAAACAACACTTGGCTAGTGATGTAGCACAGGCTGATCCTATCAGTCTTTTTGGGACATATGGGGGGAGTTTAGCGGCAAGTTCTTATCCATTCTTCTTGATATACACAGACGCAAACCACCAACATGCAAATGGCGAAGGGATAAAGCCAGGGAGTTTATAGGGACGCATAGAGCTTGAAACTTCGTTTTTATTTTCAGTTCCCTCTAATCTGCATGCGCCCGCACCCGCTTCATATTCAGAATCAATCTCTCGGGGCGGCGGGAGACAAGCAACACTGAATATGGAGCAGAGAACATGGCCATGCCGCTTCTTCACCTCTGTTTGTGTGGTCTGCATGCTCTCCAAGGCTATCCCGGCTGCTAGTTTAATCTTGGCTTTACCTACCCACCTCTATCCCGGCGTGTAAACAAATGTTCCGTTTGCCGCCGTTTGTCTGATGTTACTCAAGTCCTCCTCCCATCCTCCTGCTCCCGTCCGTCCAGCTCCACTTGAAGACTAGAGAAGCCTACCCAGGAAGCTCGCCTGTTTAGTTAACTCGATTCAAGGCGACTTTCTTCCATGCATTGTTCGGTGTCTGTTCTTCTGCATGGATCCAGCCTTGGGGATATACAGAATAAGACGAGCTTGACCAACCTGCTATCAAGACCGCTGCGCAGATAGTTTGATCCAAGGAGACGGAAGCCGTATATGACATGGGGCTAGAGCTAGAACGGCCATAGGAACAAAGGGCCTGGAGAGGAGACTCTTAACTTATACAGCTGCCAGAGGCACTTGATCTTTACCGTTGGTAATGGTCTCCGTCTCGGAAACAGGCAGGCCAGACCGCTATATGGACGGGGTTTGAAAGCGGGGAGAGCGGGGGTAGTAAAGAAATAAACCTGGCGTTGTGATATGATACATGATACATAACATTGGCATGAAGGTTCAGCTTTGCGAAACCTAGTGGCCGTCGTTGTATCAACACCACTGCAAACATAGAGGGGGCCTTGCTCTCACTTTTCCAGTCACATTGGGCAGAGACATCCAGCCACGCTGGAGGCATACACTACATGCATTTAATATAAACATTGGTAGGCGAGCTCCAGTACGGCGCCTTAGTAACCCTAAATGTGATGAACTAAGACCAGACTGACCGCTCAATTCAAGCTCTCAAGCTCTCAAGCGCATTGGTGTTCTCCAAAGTGTACAAGCACTGCCTAAGAGCCTCGTGTAGTCTTCTTCGGTTCCTCCGTTAGCGTGAGCTCTGTAAACGACGGGGCAGAAGGCCACTTAACATCACCCTCCCATGCTGTTACTCTGCATCTACAAACGGTTGATTTATGAGCAGGTATGAAGCCTGTCGGAATAACCACTAATATGGAGTTTTTAGAGCAACTTTGTATCCTTGAAGAGAACGGCGTCTTTTCATCGCGCTATACTGTTCCGCTAGCCTCTCGTGCATAAAGATGTTTTATACAAACACACGAATCCACGCATAAATTCAACGGCAGGTACATCAGCATTGACAGCCTGGTATGACAGAGTCGGGTCCAGGTAGTATCCTCTACGTGGACATGTAGAACCGACTAGAATTTCTCTCTGTGCATAGTGTGTACAAGGTACCAAGTCGACATAGCAGAAGTTGGTTTCTTTGTTCTTCCCACCAAACCTACGATATTCCATACAGTGGTATACTTACATCTCGTCATAGGCATAGCATAAAGAGTATAAGTCTCTTCGAGACAAAAGTACCACTACTGTATTGCAGTAGTAATACTACGAGCCATTTCTAGAAGCTTGTCATACAATGTCACTGAAGCCATTCTCTCACAAACAAGACAGCTTCTTTCTCTACACACAAGCATCAAGCACATGGAATCTTTAGAATCTTCCAGCAAGACATTTGTCGTCCTGTTTCTGTGCCAGGTCTTGGAATGGGAATCAAAGGTTGACTTTAGGTTATCGTTCGTTAGCATAGTAAAACCCTTTCCACCGAAAACAAGTCATGTTAGTGAAACCCAAACCCTAATTCAAAGACCTAACAAAGAACGTCCAGACACCTTGAAATTAGTCGACATGCCACGACTTTTTCCACTCCGTGGCACTTTTTACTTTTCTATGCGTATCCGTCTCTCTTTTCATACTCTTGTCTCTTCTCCTCTCCCGTCTCCCTCCCATCCACTCTTGCCCACGTGGCAGGTTGGTGGTGTTCTATGCAGTTTGTCCAACAGCATCTTACAATTTGACATCGGACTCGGCAGAAAGTCGATGCCAGTCGCCCGGCTTTCTGCCAGGGATTATCTTCGAATCAGGAGTTTTCTCTCTTCGCTTTGGGGCTAGATGGTTTCTGGAAGTTTGACTTGCATGTACGTTTCCTATATGGCTCCGGCATACATCGCCCAAGAGGCTGTATCTGCAACGGACCGCCGGTCGTGGCATTGTTTCTCCTATCCCGACACCAGTGAAAAGCTCTGCATTGTCTGCTAACAGTGTATATCTTAGAGGCGAGAAGAATTCAGTTTCAGAATCTTTTGATCATGCCCAATCGTGAAGATGAATAAGCGTGATATGCTTGTCTACGTTGTTTGGTACCAATGCAAGAGAACGCGAAATGTAGCAAACATGGTAACGCCAGAGGGCTACGGGAGAGCAAAGTCTCAGGAGATTCAATGTGGTTCGACGCAAATCATGTTCGGGATTGTGGTGCTAGCACAAGCGTCAAGAAATGGCCGGCCAGTGCTGAGCTTAGTCCCAGCTCAACCGCGTTGCTTGCTTGCTCGAAGCCGGTTACTCGCAAGTCTGCTACGATACACTGGCGACAGGCCTTTTTCGGCTTCGCGGACACATACCCTGTGAGCACTTTTCAGTTCCTCTTAATCTTTGGTGTACCATATCTGCTTCTTTCTTGCCACGTTTCTCGCTATATTCTGATCGAGTAAGCCTACCCCCCCCCCCTCTTTTTTTCTATCTCGACCACCACGCCCAGCTTTGAAGAGGCGCCTGGGTCGGTCAATGTAGATGTTGAAGATCTCGTCCCTGTTGGCACAGTTTCAAAAGTGTGGTACAGCGAAAAAGAAGCCGAATACGTGTGGAGATCAAGACAAAAGACATGCATGGAAGCATTGACAGAAGAACCAGAGAAGGAATTCCGTGCAATCTTGAGCGCATCGACAACGAGGCGTAAGCAGGTAAGCGTCCAAGGGAAAGAAATCAAACCAGGGGGGAAATGAAAGAGCTCAGTAGGCGAGAAAGTCTCCAAAAAAAGAGACGGCAGCATAGAACATCTATAATGGCCCTGTCCCCATTCATCACCCGGCGGAAACGCGGGCCTGTGCATCAGATTCAGGATATTCTGCTTTGGTATGGCGTGTCTTCGGTAGAGAGAAAAGCGTACAAGACATGCATGCTTGGACAGCAGCCAGTGTAAAGTGCATAGGTTAATAATATACTGGGGGCACATATGAAACGGCCTGGTAGTCTGGTCATAGAAGCTCAGCCAACACAACGTGCTTTCAGATAGAGTGATAGGATAGGCATAACTGTTTTGTACCGAAGCCCAGGCCAAGAAAACGATACTAAACAACTGAGGTACAGCAGTACATTGCTTTTTTGTATTCTGAAATACAAATCTCGCTTCAGTATTGCCAATCCATCTAGTTCAACCCAAACTTGGCCCTTATTTTTCATCGTTTTGCGAGAGATGGCACTGGAGATACAAACATACCAGCATTTTCTTTCTGTGCGCCATATCAAAACAGAAGTACAGAAGTACAAATGCGAGTCGATTGTTATCCCCTCGTTACAAGAGGTTGTATTGCATGTCGAAGGATATTATCGAAAAAGAACTAATGGGAGGAATGAATACGGCCCAAGCACGGGTGATACATGTGACTAGGACAGCCCAGGCCCAGATACATACACACAAAGGGCATGCGCACAGGCCAGGAAGATGGCTCACTCACTATGGATTTGGCGATTTTTGCTTGCGTCTGACTTGCACGCTGTAGGCAATGTAAGAAGGCACGGCACTACACATAGTCAGAGACGAGGTCAAGCTTAAAGAAACCCTTACCTATTGCCTCATGTTACACAGGGCGCAGCACAGCTTATGCAGCTTATACAGGCAAGGATAGAAGTGGATACCAACCCAAGGTACAAAAGAAAAGGCCCCACTTTGGAGCCATTGTTGATCCCAAGGGTAAATGGCGGTAAGCATTAGTAGTGCCGGATCCACTTCGGCTAAGTCATCACGTGACCACGCAAAGGCAGCTTGTGTCGTCATTGATTCCCCCCCCCCCCCCCCAAAAACAACAACCCCCAACCACCCCTCCCCCCCC
>JAXHKQ010000021.1:0-93592 GCA_038407185.1 Chalaropsis ovoidea | reverse complement strand
TGCAGTCGAGGACATGGAGACACCCGGCTTTGTCCAGGCCGCCGGACGTTGGCTAGAGGACAGACACTGCTGAGGACAGACACTGCTGAGGACAGACACTGCTAGAGCAGCCAGACACACATGCTCTAGCTTTGGCGACAATGGCGGCGACGACGACGACGGCGACGACGGGTCGCTGGCACCGTCGTCCTTGTCAGGGGCCGTGTCGTCGCTGTCGCATGCGCCGCCGGCGGACCGCTCACAGTCCAAGGCGAGGCACCAGGCGTGGGAGGAGGGCGACGGGGCGGGCCGGCGCGGCGAGTGGAGGCGGCGGCGGTGGGTGCGGGTGGTGAAGCGGCGGCAGCAGGAGGAGGAGGAGGGGTGAGGGGGGAGGGTACTGTTGGAGGAGGGAGACTGTAGGAGGAGGAGGGTACAATCTACAGCAGTCTACATGTGCATGTTAATCTCATGTCGAGTTGCGCCACTCACTCGCCAAATTGCATCCCATTAATCTACACAGAAAAAAAGGGTATTTATTGAAAAAGAAAACATGTACAAAACCATATAAGCCAGACCAAAATGTCGTCCCTGGGGAAAGAAAGCAAGTTAAAAGAAAAAAAAAAAGAAAAAAAAACGCCGTGCGTGTACGTGATTAAAAGACGCGTGAGATGGGAAGCAGACAACTGTGAAAAAAAGGAAATCTAATACCGCCTGAAAATACAGAAATTGCATCATGAAAAAAAGGAGCCCAACAAGACCAGGCTGAGTGTGTTTTTGAAGAGGGATAGAAGAGAAGAGGATGCGAAGCCCCCGCCTGACCCCCGTCGCCTCACGACCGCAGCTTGTCCAAGTGATCGCGCTGCTGCTCCTGCTGCGCGGCCATGACCTGCATTGCGCGCACGGGCAGCGGCGGAGTGGGCAGCGGGTCGTGGCCGGCAGCGGCGACGGCGGCGTGGAGGTCGGCGATGGAGGGCAGGGCGGGGTGGTCGTCGGGGTGGTGGGCCTCGGGGTCGCGGAGCGGCAGCACCATGGCGTCCAGGATGGCGAGGATGTTGGCGGTCTTGCCGCGGCCGTCGTCGATTTCAAAGGCGACGTTGCGCGCGCGCTCAATCAGCACGTTGACGACGCTGCGCGTGTAGGCGAAGCTGCCCATGCTCTCCATGTAGGCCACGGCGTAGCGCTTGACGTCGACGTCGGTGGTCTTTTGACGCAGGATGTTGATGAGCTGGGTGTTGGCGGGGTCGGCGCGGATGGCGTGGATGATGGGGAAGGAGAACTTGCCCTCGGTCAGGTCCTCGCAGAGGCCCTTGTTGTGGGAGTACTCGCGCGATGACAGGTTGAGGTAGTCGTCGCGGATCTGGAAGATGAGGCCCACCAGGTTGACCAGCGGCACACAGTCGACCAGCGAGCGGGACTCGGCCTGCATCAGCTTGATGCCCAGGCGGAACAGGCCGCCGGTCTTGTTGCCCACCATCTCGAGGTAGTCTTCCTCGGACGGGCAGGTGAGGTTGTCGCGCCAAAACAGATCCATGCCCTGGCCGCGGTGCAGGTGCAGCATCTCGTCGGCAAAGATGGAGATGGCATTGGGGCTGCGCAGACGCTGGACCTCCTGCAGGGCTCGAAAGTAGATGTAGTTGGCCGAGTTGATGGTCTGGGCCACGCCAAAGATGTTGTGGGCCACGGGCAGGCCGCGGCGCAGGGACGACGAGTCTTCGACGTCGTCTATGAGCAGGGAAGCAGTGTGGAGCATGCCGACAACCTGGGTGATGATGGCAAGGCTGTCGGCCGGCACCTCCAGCCACACGTCAAAGGCCTTGATCAGCTGGGCGCGAAAGTCCTTGCCGGGGTGGCCGTAGAGGTAGTCGAAGGGGCCGCAGACGGCCTTTTCCTTTTCGGGAGTCCAGAGCTTGCGGCCGGTGAAGTCGAGGTCTTCGGTAGCATAGCGCGAAGGGTCCGGTGGCGGCGGCGGCGGCGGCATAGTTTGGGTCGCAAATGGCTGGAGGGAGCGGGGGTGTGAGCGGCAGTGCGAGGTGTATGATTGTGAACGAGAGTGTGAGTAGGAGAGCGACAGGGAGAGCGAGAGGGACTGTGAGCGGGAGCGGGAGCGGGATCGGGAGCTCACGCGGGGACCGGCACCGGCAGCAGGGGCAGGAGCGGGAGCCGACGAGGAAGAGCCGGCCAGGCCAGAAACGGAGGAGTCGGTGGAGGGGGAGGGCGACGAGGCAGGTTGTGGACGCCGTGAGGAGGAGGCGGCAGTGGGAGTGGCTGTTTCGGGGACGTGGGCGAGCTTGTAGGTGACGGTATTCGAAGAGGGTGCAGGGGGAAACGAGGTGTTGGTGGTAGTAGTTGCGGGCGTGGAAGCGCGGCGGGCAGCGCGGGTGCTATAGTGGCCCGTGGACGATGTGCGAGGGGGGATTTTGGTGGGCGGTGGTGGTATGGAGTAGGTGGGGGACGACAGCGAGCCAAAGGTGGCAATAGTTGCGAGGCTGGAGGTGGTGGAAATGGCCGAGGCAGACGAGGCAGCAACGTGGTGGGCGGGCGCAGTTGGCGGTGGTGAAATGGTAGCCTTGAGGGTCTTGGTGGGACTTGGGGTCGAGGACGGAACATGTGGCTGCATTTTGTCCTTGTCTCTGGACAGACGCTTGTACCACTGCATTGGTGGAGATTTCGTTGGGGGGGGGGGTGGCGGATTAGGGTTAGCGGTAGGGTTGAGAAGTCCTAAACGGGAAGGACGAAGAGGCCGGATGATTGGGCAGGACGGGAGAGGTGGAAGGCTGGCGAAGTAGAAAGAAGCACCAGGCAAAAAGAAGACGAGATGATGGAAGAGGGTCGAGTTGGAGGCGGACTGGGCTTGAAGGGGGGCCGAGCTGGGCCTGAGAGGGGCCGGAGGCGGTCGAGCTGGCTGGAGCTTGTGGATGGTGGTACTACGGCCGGGTGGGTAGTGCTGGTGGGTGGCGTAGCGTGGCGTGGCGTGGCCTGTGCTGTGGTGTGTTGTGCTAAGAGACGTATGTACATGTGTATCACCAACGAAGCTTCGATTTGACGTCAGTCGGTCGAGGAACAAGAAGAAAAGAAGAGACGAGGAAAAGAAAGAAAGGCGCGGGCAGCAAGACGTGGTCGAGGCGGTGCGAGAGAGACGCAATATTGGGAGAAATTAGAGGGGAACAAGGCCAAGCTCTGGATGTTTGTGAGGACCAGAGACGAGGAGACGAGGAGAAGAAGAGGAGGAAAAGAAACAGAGCCAGAGGAGAATGATGGGAGAGAGGCAGAAACAAAGAGAAGAAAAGAAAAAAAGAAAAGAAAAAGAAAGATATGATGAAAAAGAAAAGAATATAAATCGAAATAAAACAATGTAAAAGAAATAAAATTCCGCGCTGCTCCCGCAAAACAGGAATGAACTTGCTGCCCTGCCTTTCTTTTTTTTTTCCTTTTTTTTCCTTTTTTTTCCTTTTTTTTCCTTTTTTTTCCTTTTTTTTCTTTTTTCTTTTTTCTTTTTCTTTTTCTTTCTTCTTTTTCTTTCTTTTTTCTTTTCTTTTTTTCTTGCTTTAATTTGGGCTTGTTTGCCAGTGTCTTGCAATTCCAGGCAGCGTTGGTCGTGTTTTTTTTTTGTTTATTGTTTGTTTGTGTGTGTGTGAATAGCGACCTGCCTGCTGAATAAAGACACACACATTATATTCCAGACATTGATATCTATCTCTCACAATGGGTGGATGTTGAGTCCTCGTATGTGAGGCAGCATCGATGTACTTTGTATCTTGTACTTTGTATCTTGTACTTTGTATCTTGTACCTTGTATCTTGTACCTTTGTACCTTTTTCTTCTTCCACCTCCTCCCTTCCCTCCTCCTCCTCCACCTCAACCCCTAAACATCCACCCATCCACCCTTTCACCCTTTCACCCATTCAACAAGGGGTCAGCCAAAGCCAGCCAGTCTAATCTTCAATGTCAGACTTGTGCAGTGAGACATGACAAGACATGAATGACAACTGGTCTGACGACTCCCGTCAGAGCAAAGGGAAGAACAGAGGCTGCCCGCTATTAGTGTGGGCATATGCAATATTCACGTGTTACCATACGAGACAAGACATATATTATAGACCCGGATATACACGTATGGAAGTATGCACATGGCATCTCAGATAGGCACATGTCCCGACATGGAAATACACACTGACCTGGCCTCTCTCTGGCAGCCTGTAGAGCCCAAGCCGTGTGCTCGCTTTTCTTTTGTATTGGTCATGGTGCATACATACACACATACACACGTATGCAGCGTGCACTTCTATATGTACAGCCCATCGGCGCCCCCGACCTGCTGCACCAGCACCACCACCTGCAATCCCGCCGTCGCTGCCCCATCCATGGCTGGCTTGCCTGCACCCATCGCCCAGCCAATCTTTCTCCCAACCGTTGGACGGGGACAGCGAAGAGGAGGCCAGAGGGATACGGCCAATCATTTCTCCTTCGGCCATGGCTGCCCCGGTCTGCAGAGGCCTGCGGTTGGGTTCTCTTCATCTGATCATCCATCGTAACTTCCATCGTAATTGTTGCCTTCCTCCTTGTTCCTCCTTGTTCCTCCTTGCCTTCCTACTGTTCCCACCATTCCCACCGTTCCTCCTGTCTCTGGCCTGGTCTGGCCTAGTCCTGCATGTGATTACAGGCCCTGCCCCAGAGCGTGCCGCCCAGTCACTCTCGGTCTCCCAGTCTCCCCCCCAGCCCATCCCAGCCCATCCCAGCCCATCCCAGCCCATCCCAGCCCATCCCATCTCTTCCCATAGCCGAACAAGAGCTGAACAAATCATGGTGTCCGCTGATCCCTGCCTGTTGTCCATGCTCCAAGTCTATCCTGCAACGGGTCGAACAATGGCGGCCGGCCGAGAGCCCAGCTAACCCTAGAGGTAACCCTACTGTCAAAATCAGTCTCCGCCAGACCCTAACCCTGACCGCATATTGGTTGCCCCGCCAGCTGGCCTTTTAGCTCTTGGTTTGCTTCCCTTGCTTCAAAGTCAACAAAGCCTGCTGCAGCCATGTTGTGTTGTTTTGTGTTGTTGCCGGCTGTGATTTTGGCCGCATTCTCATGACGTCGTGACAGTCACTTGTTATCAATCTATCAATTAACCCCGCATTTTATTGCTGCTGCTGCTTGCCGCTGTGTGCTGTCTGGCCACTGTCTGGCTACCGTTGCCGCCTATTTCCTATTGCCTATTGCCTACTGGCGCTGTCCACTGTCCACTGACTGCCCACCGCCCACCGCCCACCGCCCATCATCCCGCTGCTCGGCCTCGCTTCCTCTGCATTGGCCGCCTGCTCTACATTGGCCCCTGTGCTTCATCTGACGCTCTCCCTCCCTCGCTCCGTCCCTTGGCATCCTGCGCCCCGTCATAGCTTCTGGACGCCCTAGTTTCTATTTGTTTTTTTTTTCTCTCGTCTCCGGGTGCCTTGTCTTTGCCTTCCCTTGCGTCTTGCGTCTCTCGCCTCGCTCTCCTTCGACTCGGCTCCCATATCATCATCTGACACAAACCCGCACCCGCTCCGTGCTAGCACAATCCGCCTGCCACCCGCCCGCCACCCGCTCGACCCCCTCTACCGCCGCCCGCTCTATATCCACCCAATCTGCCCCTCCTTTCGTCTCTTCCCCGCCATGGAAGCCCTTCTCTCTCTGGCCTTTGACAACCTCTCATCCTACGATGGGCCCAAGGTGCGCAAAGGTCTGCGCCAGGTCGAAGGCCTCCTGGCCCAAATCTGCCTGTCGCAGCCGGCCTCGGCCCCGTCCGACACCGCCAGCCACAGTGACTCCGGCTCCGCGCCGCTGCCGGCCCGCAAGGGACTTGCGCAGCTGGGCGATGACCCCGCCTTCCAGCAGTTTTTCAAGCTGCAAGAGGGCTTTGAGTGGAACGTGACGCTGCGGCTGATCAACACGCTCGATCGCCTCATGGGCAAAGGCGACGACGGCCAGAACGATTTGCTGATTTTGAATTCTCTCGACCTGATTCAGGGCGTGCTCTTGCTGCACCCGCCGAGCAAGACGCTGTTTGCACGAGAACAGCATATGAATGTGAGTTGACAAGACAAACAACTCCAAAAGCACCGAGTTCCCCGCTGACCCCTCCCCCCCTCTCCAGTTGCTTCTCGATCTCCTCGAACCAGTCAACTGCCCCGCGATCCAGTCCGCCACTCTACTGACCCTCGTCGTCGCCCTCATCGACACGCCCTTCAACACACGCACCTTTGAGGCTCTCGACGGCCTCTTGACTGTCACCTCCCTCTTCAAGTCTCGCTCAACTTCGCGTGAAGTCAAGATGAAGCTCGTCGAGTTCCTCTACTTCTACCTCATGCCCGAAACCCCGTCTGTGGCTACCAACGCCAGCTCACCGAGCAGCTCCACATACGGAAGTATCAAGATAAAGTCGGGCAGTGCCGGGTCGGGCAGCCACACGAGCTCGGGGTCTGAGGCGACCCTGATTGACGAAGATGCCGAGGTGCTGACCACAAGCGAGAAACAGCAGCTTCTGGGCAGATATCTGAGCAATGTCGAGGACCTGGTCAAGGACCTGAGGGTGTGCACGCCGTTTGGCGGCGTGTGCTAGGGAGCTCCCAAGACGTATTCCGGGGGCTCCCGAGGGCCCCCGAGGGCCACGCTCCTTCTTGTCGGCTACTCTTTTGTTCTTGTGTTCATCATGCCAGGCGTTTGGGATCATCATCATCACGGCTTGTTCAACTATGTTTATCTTTATCCTTTTTATACTGGAATTGGACGGGCTAATATTGCACAGGATCAGCCACCAGACGTCAATAAATTCCTGCGATTAATGGAATTTAACAATCAATATTAACATGGGCAGGGGTCTAATTAGATGACGTGCATTCTAGGGTTAATATCCGGAGGATAAAGAATGCTCATTCCCGAAGCCTTCTGCTCCCCCAAGCCTTATACTCTCCGAAGCCTCCCGCTCCCCTCCGCCCTCTTCCCCCTACGCCCTCTGCTCACCATCCCCAAGCAGATTCTCTCGCACCCCGGATCCAATCTCCACTGGCTCCATAATCTCATCTGGATGCTGCGGCCTACCCGCCACGCCCCGCGGGTTAACCGCCCTCAACAGCCCCACACCTGCTTCAGGCCCAGTATCCGTCCACGGGCCCACCCCAGCGGCCGGCCCAGTATACAAATGCCGCGGCCCCTGAGTCGACGACGTGGTCTCGCCCTGAGCCGACTCCGAAAACGGGGCATCCATGAAGAGCGCCCGGCGGTCCTGGTGCTTCCGCCAGACGACATACGCCACGAAGCCAAGCATCCCAGCGGCCGCAGCCACGCCGATGGCAATGCCGGCTTTTGCGCCGCTGCTCAGAGCCGCGGCCGGGGCCGGGGCCGTGGACGACGACGGAGAGCTGCCGCTCGACGGGATGGCGCAGTGCACGTCGCCGTTGGCGGACACAGAGCAGTCGGCCGTGCTGGGACAGCACCCGCCAGCACCGTTGGCACAGGGGCGTTGGTCCGTGGGGCATGCTCCAGACCCGGCGCCCGGTGGCACGGAGACGCCGCCAGTGGAGGTTGGAGAGGGCCCGACACAGCCGTCGGTGCCCTGACACGTGAACCCGTAGGGACAGCAGCCGGGGTTTTCAGCGCCAGATCCGGATGCCGATGCCGATGCCGATGGGCAGAGAAACGAGCCGGTGGAGCAGCGGCGGGCACAGCAGGCCGACTGGGTCACGGCTGTGCCGGACGAGGTGGTGGTTACGGCGCACAGGTAGCCGGTGTTCTTGCACACGTCGGGGATGCAGGCGGCTGTCTGGCCGCAGCAGCCAACGCTAGAGTCGGTTTTAATAAAACAGAACTCGCTGGCGCCGCAACATTGGCCGGGCTGGTTGATTTCACCACCTTTGTGTTTGGTGGTTCAGGGTTAGCAGTGGAGCTCAAAATAGGGTTTAGTATTGGGCAGCGGAAAGAAAGCCGGGTTACACAAAAAAGACTCGAGGAAGGAGGGGGGGCGAGGAAGGAACAAAGGCGAGGAAGGAACCCAACAAAGGAAAGAGCGAAAAGAATAGAAGGGAAATAGAAGGAAAATGGAAGCAAAATAGAACATTCGAAAGAAGCGTGGAAGCAACGTACAGTTGTGTTGGTCGGCAGGACAAACCTCGCCTGCGCGCGCCTGCAACGCCGCCAGTGCATCCTGGAAAACGACGGCGCCAAAGCCACGGTAGCGGCCGGCCACGTGAGCAGCGCGGGCGGCCTGGGCGCCCGAGGCGGGGGCGGGGGCAGCAAGAAGCAGGCCGATGGCCAGCGTGGGGAGAGTAGGCTTCATTGAAGCAGCGCAATAAGGCGGGTAAATGGCTATAAAAAGAACAATAAACAGATGCAATAATGATGCGCCGGGGGAGAAAGCGCAACTAGGCAGGCCTTGGCTCCAGCAAAAGCTCAAAAAACGCATCTTGAAAGAAATGGAACCCGGCGAAAGAGGGGACATGCATCCAGGGCCTCTTTATTCTTTTCTTCTTTGTTCTGTTTGGAGGAGTCCGCTGCCTGCTGTGCGTCCTTTGCATTCGCCTATGCAGGAAAAAAAGCCCGACAGTGGTACTTTGATCCCGGGCGCAGAAGCAGAAGCAGAAGCCCAGTCAGGCAGCACATTTGGGTCACACCAAGTCACATTGCATCACGTCACATGGGGGGGGGGAGCTTGGTTTAAAAAAGAGGTAAAGAAATGGGTAAAAAAGGTAGAAAAAGGGTAAAAAGGTGACTAAAATAACAAAATAAATACATTTTCTTTCGCTCTCCCACCTACTTCTTGTCCACACCACGCTCCGCGCAGAACTTGGCCACTTCCTTCTTGAGCGTGTCGTTCTGTCTCGTCACCTTGTCCATGATGTCCGTGACCGTCTCGCCCAGCGCCCACTCGCCCTCGGCGCCGTGCACCGAGCCGTAGACGGCCTCCATCTCGTCCATGACGGCCTGCAGCTGGTTGGGCAGCCAGGTGACAATGGGGCTGCCGCCGGTGGCCGTGGGGTGCGACGTCTGCTTGAGGATGTACTCGCGGGCGAAGCACCAGTGGCGCCAGCGGAAATCGCGCACCTGGTTGAGCAGCTGCAGCCACAGGCTGCGGGTGGTCTTGAGGGCCTGCTTCTCGGCGTCCGAGGCAGCGGCGGCGCCGACGCTGAGGGCGTACTCCTTGAGCGCCAGAGCCTCGGACTCGCCGCGCACCCACTGCAGGAACTCGCGGTGGTTACTGGGGCGGTACTTGCGGAAGTCCTTGAGGATCTCGGTCAGCGGCGTCTCGGGCAGCGGCAGCTGCAGGAAGTTGTCCATCAACGGGACCATGGAGTCGTTGGCACCGCTCTCGCCGCGGAAGGCCATGGGCTTGTCCTCGTTGACGCCCTCGTACACGACGCCGTTGGGGAACATGCTCTGCGACGTGATGCCGAAGATGAAGGTGCGGAAGCTGGTGTACTTGCGCGGCAGCGACTTCTGCCACATCATCTCCATGACGGCGTTGATCTTGGTCAGCGCCGCCACCTGGCCGGCCACGCCCTCGTTGAAGGCCGTGCGCTTGGCCAGCTCCGTGGCGTGGCCAGCCGCGGGCTTCAGCGCGTCCAGCGCCGCCATAGTCGAGGCCACCAGCGGCCCGGAGTTCTTGACCATCTCAATGTGCACCAGCACAAAGCCGGCCTCGGACGACGTGGGGTCTAGGCCGTGCTCAAAGGCGCGGATCAGGCGCAGGTTGTCATACTGCATGCCGGCCTTGGGGTCCTCCAGGCGGTAGTTGAACAGGGCGTACGAGCCAGCGTACTCCATCCAGGGCATGAAGCCAGACCTAGTGCAGTGTGTCAGTATGCCGATGATTCTGGTCTGTGAGGTCTGAGACCCCCAAGGGAAAGACGACTACTTACAGCTCGGAGCACCGCTTGATGGGCATGGAAATCTGACGGGGCAGCACATCTCTGGCCAGGCCGTACTCCTCGCCGCGCACAAAGCGCTCGTGGCAGGGCTCCAGCAGGTAGGCCGAGGCCAGGAAGGAGTAGTCGCGGTATAGCGCGTTCATCATGGGGACATCGTCCTTGTACTTCTCAATCTTGTCCGTCAGGTCGGGGAAGTCTTTGACGGCGTCACCCAGCTTGCTCGATGCCAGCAGACCGGCCGAGCCGTCCAGCTTCTTCACCGGCATCTCGTCGAGGATCTTCTCCAGAGCAGCAAACTCGGCCGGCAGCTGCACAATGGGGTCCATGCGGGGCAGGAAGCCACGGGTGGTGGACACCATGAAGGCAGGCAGCGAGCGGTCCTCGGGCTTGGCGTCCGTCAGGACCTCAAAGGGGGTGTTCTCAATAGAGCCCATGGTGTAGGAGAGGAAAGGGACGGGGCGGGGGACAAGGAGAAGATGGAGGTGTATATGTCTAGGGTTAGGGTTACTGGAGTGGTGATACTTTGTGTAAGTGGACGACGACCAGGAACGGATCTGGAAGCAAAGAGCGTAAAAGTGAATTCTTGGTCTTGTAGAAAAGCCAGAAGATGAGAGATGAGTGTGAGGGACAGAACAGATTTGAAGCAGTTCCGACGCGAGCTCGCAGCCGTTAATATATCCCGTGGCCGGAACGATTCCGGCCACGAGAAGGGAGGGAGGGGGTACGCTGGCAAAAGCTGGACAAATTTTTTCCCTGTCCTTTTTTTCCCCATCGTCCTCGCTGGCAGAGCAGAAAAAAGACTCACGTGGACCTCGTGCATTAGTGATAAGAGAAAAAAAAGCGATGAGGGGAAGGCATGGGCGACAGGACGAGGGCATCGCCAGCGGCAGAGGCCAGAGTAGGTAGCACGCGCAGGTATTTGCAGAGGAAGACGGGCAGTATACAGAACAGCAGGGAGAGAGACACATTGGCAGATGCAAAAAAAAAGCAGCTATTTTTTGATATACAACACCTGCGCACTTGTGCTCTGCTCTCTGTTTTGTGCGGCAGTGTCTGCTGCTCTACAGCGTCAGGCGGGAGGCCAGGCCAGGCCACCACTACAGGACGCCTAGCCTCGGACACAGCAAATGCATTTAGTTTCGTAACAGATAAGCAGCCCCAAGAACCCACCGTATCATCGTATTCCTCCCGTCCTTTTCGCCCTCCTTTTTTTTTTGCTAATTTTTTTGTTGAGGTGTGGTCTATCTCCGACGCTGCCCGGCCTGGCTCACGCCCTTTTCACATATCAAATAAGTGGGGCCCGGCGTGGAGTGGAGCCCCTCAGTGGCCGGAACAATTCCGGCCACCAATTTCTTCTTCGGAGGCTCGGAGGTCAGTTGAGGAGCAGAGCAGGACTCGGTGGAGGCACGCTTTGATTGCCTGGAAATAGGGGGAGAAGGATTGGCTCGTTATCAGGAGGACACACGGGAGAGAGAAAAGAGGCGACGGGACCACGTAGATAAAGAGCCACTGGTACTTTGTGTTTTGCGTGCTCTTTGCTGTGTTTTGCAAGTACCTTTTTGCTCTGCCTTTGCCATGGCCGTGGCCGTGAAACAAGCTGGGAGCTCCTTAGAGTGAGCGAGAAAACAAGGCCTATGATTGGCTGGCGCAGCCAAGCCCCAACCAGCTCTCCAAGAGCTGCCGTCTCGGGCAAATAAACCCCAGGAACGCCCCCTCCAGACAGAAGCAAGCTCCTGATCCAGGCTCCTGATCCAGTGTCCCCAGTCACGGGCTTAGCATATCAACACAGCCAGGCTTGTCTGCTGTCTGTGTCTTCCTTCTTGGCCAGCTTCACGATGCACGGGCGCTATTTCTCGGGAGGCCCGCCAGGCCAAGCGATAAGCCCAGAGCAACACAGTTAACGCAGGGAGAAAATAGAAATTCACACGACAATTCTAGCTAAGCCAACACGAAACAATAAGACGCACAAAATTCAAATCACGTAAGCCCATCACATAAGCAACCATAACACATAAACAGCCGGCCAGCCAGCCCCGTCTTGTTGACCAGCAACAACCCCGCCTTCTTACTAATCTCCCCACAAAGTACAGCACAAGCACAAGGTACACCAGCGCCGCCCACCGACTCCTCAACTCTCATTCCTTGGAGTGGCGGCCATACTGGCCATCGTACCAGCCGGGGTGAGTCTGGCGCCCATATGCCGTTGGCGCAGCCGCACCGCTCCGCGCCGCAGTGGGTGCAAGCATGCCGGAGAACGAGCCCGTCGAAGCCGCAGTCGATGTGCGGTTCAGCCACGTGGAACTGCTGTGATCCAGGGGCGAGACAGCTGTATCTTGGCCCTCGCGTTCGTGGCTGCCAAAAGTGCGGTATTTGCGACCAGGCTTGCCGAGACCGCGTTTCACAGACTCGGTGCAGTTGTCTGGTACAGGCTCCCCCGTAATAATGCCGAGGATGTGTTTCAGACACGCGCTGTCTGGGATGAGCTGTGGCAGAATCACCGGGCCCACGGGGTCGGTGGCTAAGTGGTCGACATTGGTGCCGGTGGTCGTGGGGGCAGCCGGCGCCTGAGTCACGGTAACAGTCACTACAGTGGCGGCCGGCTCAACCCACAAGTTGCCGTTCTGGTTCTTGACAACAATAGCGCTGTTTTCGGGGATGTATGCCCGCAGCGGCTCCTGGAACTCACGGTAGCTCATGGCGGTGCCGGCGGGGTTAAGCAAGAGCGGCTTGGCAACCATGAAGCCGGCGTTTTCGCCAGTTTCGCCCCGCTTGCCAACACCGGAGGTGGGCTTCAGGGACAGATCGTCGGTTGACGGCTGGGTGCCGTTGGTCCATCCAGGCAAAGGGCTCTTGGGGACGCCCTGTCCAGGGAGTGATACCCGGCCGCTGCCGGTGTGAGCGGCCGGGACGTAGGCGGCTTGGGTGCCCGCGGTGAGGCCGAGCACAAGCTGGAGGGGCAGAATCGAAGGCTGCATTTTCAAGGTAGGGAATTGATTGATGTGAGATGTGAGATGTGGTAGCGATGTCTTTATCCATGCAGATCAACTGCAGCCACGCGCTGGGCTTTATAGTCCTCAGAGTGAACAGGCGCTTCCTCGGACTCCGTGATTTTGCAAGCCATCAGTTGGTACTGTGGCTCCCAGCAACGCCATTCCACTTACAGACATTGCCGTGTCTTTGCTGGAACTTAGAGAATTGCGCAGTCAAGGGCAGTCATTTGGTGTCTCTGGATAGAGTGACTGGTATTTGGAAGGGAGGGCGTGGGACCTGGATTAGGGTCTGCGTCGTGAAGAAGACCCTAAGACTAAAGAAGAGTGACGAGGTGATAACGCTATAGACATTGAAGGACATTTATCACAGAAGATAAGACGACTCGGTTATTCGCAAAAAAAGAAAATAATATTAAGAAAAATAAAACAACAGATACAAAAACAAATGCAAGTCAAAACAAAAACAAGTCTAAATATAGAAATGCAAGCAAATAAACAAAACGGAAAGCACCAATGGAGCAACAACCTCGATGAGAATCTCCACTCACTCACCCAAGGCAACTACCCTCGAGAAGACGGTAACACGAAAGCCGCAAGCCCTAAATGTGGGGCCGAGTTCTGACAACTCTACTCTCGGCCAAAGCTGACGACTCCGGTACTCAGGGGGAAAAAGCCGGTCCGTTTTTTTTTAGTCCAGGTCGTTGACAACATTCGAAGTCGTGCGGACAACAGTGACGAGAGTAGTCAAAGGCAGAGTGCTGGGGGCTTCGGTGCTTGTAGTGGTGTAAGGGTTGTACTCCACGTCGTCCGTATCATCGGAGGATCCCTTGGGCTGAGCCATCCACTGGCTGAAGTAGTAGATGTAGGCAGGGACATTCTCCGGCTTTCCGTAGTGGTAGATAGTGACATCGGAAAGACTCTTGAGGTCGTCGAAAGTCTGAGCCTTGGTAATATCGTCCTCGGGGTAGGGCACCTGGTAGAATGGGAGGGAGTCAAGATCAGCAGGCAAAGTAGGCTGGGGAGCAGTTGTCGTAGCAGCCATGTCGGGAGTGATAATTGGCTCAGGAGCAGTGCTGGTAGTAGAAGCATCAACAAAGCGCTTTACATAAGCATGGTCGGATGGCTCGGTGATAGGCTTGAATAGAGAACCGAAATGCAGCCAGGCTGGAACAACAGTAGCTTGGCCGTAAATGTAGACAGTGAAGCACGGCAGGTTCTGGATGTCCTGGAGGTTTTTGACTTTGGTGAGGCGGTCGAAAGGATAATCGACCTCATACCATGCAATATCGGCCAGATTCGTGGGCAGTGGCGCCTGGGGAGCACCCGTGATGCGAGGGTTCTCCTTTCCTCTGCGGACAACAGCAGGTTCCGTAGTGGCGGCGATGCGATGCTCCTCGGGGAAGGAAGGAGGAGCAGCGTCAACAGTAGTAGCAGCAGTGGTTGTAGTGGGGGCAGCAGGGCGGGCAGAGCCGGTGATAGTCTTGAAACGGTCCCGGAAGACCATCCAAGCTGGCATGCTAGTGGTTCCACCAAACACGGTAACAGTAGCGTAAGGCAGGTTCATGATGTCATCAACGTTTCTAACCAGATCAAGAAGGTGCATGGGGTAGTTTGGGTCATAGAAGGGACTGTGACTCAAGTCAGGGGCAGCCGTTGTTTGAACGGTGTCTTGGAGGATGGTAGTAGTAGGAGTCTCAGTGGTGGGCTCCAGAGTGGTAGAAGCCTCAACAACGCCCGAGGTGCTGGTAGACGTTTGCATGATGGTCATGAAGCGGCTGGTAAAGTGCACCCAGGCCGGGACGATAGTAGCCGTGCCATAGATGTAGACGGTGTAGTCTGGGAGATTGAGAACATCGTCCCGGTTCTTGACATGATCGAGACGCTCCATGGGGTAGGGAACTTTGTAGTACGGGATTTCGGCAAGGTTGGTGGGCAGAGGCGCCGCAGGAGCAGCACCAGTGGTAGTTGGGGCTTCCGTGGCGGCCGGGATAGTGTCCAAACTGGCAGCGGCAGCTAAGGCAAGGCCGGAAGCGAAGATCATAGAAGACTTCATTTTGAATGCAGCAACACGAAGAAGAGAGAGAGAAAAAAAAAGATGACAAAGAACAGAGAGTCGAAAGTGTATGGGCACGAGTGAGTGAGTGATGGAGAAGAAGAAAAAAAAGACTCTTGGTATTGTCGGTCACCTCCCTTCTTATACAAATTGACAGTCTCTCAACCACACGTACCATCTCCGTCCCACTCCTCTTCTTACTCATAGTCTCCCATCCGTGAGCACGGCTCCAGATCTCATCCGGCCTATACACCACAGCCCGAGAAGAACGAGGCTCTAAGCCGAAATACAGCGGACGACCAGATTCTATGATCGGCGACCACCAGCAGTGCCTGCATACTAGATTCTACGACCGGCGACCATCAGCAGTGCTTGCATTTCCAACATGCTCAACTATGCAGCATGTACCCAGATTCCCCAAGGCGCAGTTCAACACAGACCAACAACGAACGACCAGGCCAGCGCGCAGTACCAGCGCAAGCACAGGCGAATGTGGGCGCAGGCAAGCTCACCAGGCAGACCACATTACATCAAGAAAAAAATACAGACAGATAGGGGGCTTACAACAGAAGTGGTACAAATACGGTGTCACGGTGTTTAAGGTGATAAGCCCTTATAGCCATAAATGGCAGCTGCCAAAAGCAAGAAGATTCTGGCATCGGTCTAGAAGCATTCTAGAAGCGAACATCCCTATCCCTGCCTTGTTTAGCCTCGTGTAAACAGCGCGTTAGCCGCGTTAGCCGCGCATCAGGGTTTTGCTTGTCAGGCTGTGCTGCTCCTCGCTAGACTAATTTGCACCCATTATTAGGCACAGCCAATAGAAAGGGCGTCTGTTACTTGAAAAGAAGTCCAAGATGTGAATTAGGACTAAATTTTAGACGCCTAGAGATCTTGACAGGACGACTTGATGATGTGGGTAACCAACGCGATACGAAAGGTACGAAATCTGGACAGAAAAAGGCATAGGTACAATAATAACCTGATGGCTGAAGGGTAGAAAAAAGGGCGTGCATATGACAGGTGGTGGTAAAGGTACTGTTTATAGGTAGAAAAAGGCCTTTTACAGTAATAAAAGCTGCACGTATGAGCTTCGTACAACACTACGTAGGCGTCTTTTCAAAAGTACATGTACAAGAAGATTGCTGCCATGTCTAGGACAAAACATTGTCTTCCAATGTACCTTTTTCTACACATATCTTTGATGCATTGATTACTCATGGCGTCCTACTGTCAACGGGTCTGGAAATCTCGGCACATGCTACACAGAGGCTGAAGTATCGGCTTCAGCTCCAACCTGGAGACAAGACCCAGGGGGCATGAGCTTATTTCTTTTCAAAGAGAAGAAGGCGCTATTCATTTTCATGGTATATGAAGAACTATGCGGAATGATGCAGAAACAATAATAACAGAAAAATAAACAAAATAATCCGCCCAAAGTCTTCTCTTCTCACCACGAAGTCTCCCCCGCCTTGTACTAGCTTTAAGCGGCGGGCTAGGCTACGGCCTAGGTATTACTCTTCACGGGCTTAGCACCGACGCCAATGTCCATTCCAAACATATCTTCGGAGTCGGTATCCGACTCGGTGTCCGTGTAGTACGAGTCCGAGTCCGAGTCCCAGGATACGGTAGCCGCGTTGGGGATGGCAGACGTAGTGGTAGGTCTGACCACCGTCGCCAGCGTAGTCGGCCTGACCACATCACCGGGCATACCGGTGCCATGGAGCTCGATGTACCGGTTGAGTTCGGCCAAGAGATCCTCCAGCTCGTCATCGCCAAGGATGCCCAAATTCGAATCAGAATCAGACGCCAGCTCCGAGTCCGTGTCAGAATCATCGCCCTTGGTAGCAATCATAGACTCGAGGTCGAAGTCATCATCGCTCTCGGCCGGGCTATCCCGGAATCCGTTGTAGTGGTTGGGCGCAGTAGCGACAGGAAGCTCCGCATCCGCCGTGGTGGTCGGGCCGTTATCAAGGCTCAAGTCAAAGACCAGGTCGTCGTCATCGTCGTCATCAGACCCCTCTTCCGAGACACTGTCCCAATCGATGTTTCCGTTGTCATTGTGAGTGGCGGAGCTCGGGGTAGGACGCGGGGTGTACAGACTGGAAGCATAGTCAATCCACATGCGGGGGTTCTTGTGCACGCCTCTCTTGCGGGGCTCGCTCAGGTCGACATTCTCAAAGTTGTCTCCCTCACCGATCGCCGGGGTAGTAGTGGTGGTGGTGGTGGTGGTGGTAGTGGCCGCGGAAGAAGGGGACGAGGTGATGGTGGAATCAGAGGTGGAGGTGAAGATCGGGGGAGGGGGGAGGGCAGTAGACAAACGGTGATGGGCGCAGTCTACGCAGATGGTGATGGAGTCGCCCATCTGCTCACCGGGGGCAGTGCTAATGACTGTGACCACCTTGGGCTGCGGAGCCCAGGGCTGGTGGGGGTTGCGGAAATGGGGGTCCTCGATCACAATAGTGACCTCAGGAATGCCAGATCCCGAAGACCGGTCGGTGCCCGAGCTTACCGCAGCCTGCTTGGAGTCACTCCCGACCCAGGGGAGCCATGAGGGCCAGAAGGCCGAGGCAACGGACACGCTGCCGAGGAGGACAACAGAGGACTTCATATTAAAGAGCGACGAGGCAGAAGGGCAAGTGAATGAATGGATAAAAAGAGAGGAAGCTGTCCAAAGACAACAGAGAGCAGCCTGCTGGGAGAGTATGGGGAAGTGACAGTGCTGAGAGACGAGCAGGAAAACTACCAGAAAGAGTAATAAAGACAAGTCTCAATCATTTTATATTGCACGCTAACGAACAACAACAGCCAGCATGACGGTAGCGATAGCCACAGGAACCAAGGCCTTGGTCTAAGCCTCCTCAGCCCGGATATAACCTATAGCTATGCCGGCCCATCCTACAACGTACACAGGTACCTGCGCGCCCACTTACCCGTTGGTAGACATGCGAACGCACCCAGTTGCATGCGGGCGGAGGCCGAACGCTCCTGCGACTGAAAACCATGCTTATGCGAGTGCGAATAACAAACTCCGCGCTGTCTGTCAGTTTGATTGCATCAAGAATAGACTTCACATGCAAGGCCAATATTATGAACGCTGCATAGAGCACGCTCCCCAGCAAAACGTCCCTGCACCACATCCTACCAAAGACCAGACCAACAAGCACAGACGGTGCAGGATACGAAAGTCACGATGCTGAAAAGGTAAACAAAAGAGCAAGGAAAAAATTTACAGGGGAAAGATCTTTTGCTTTGGGGGGAAGAGGATGAGGGGGGGGGAGAGAGGGAAAAGAAAGACAGCGCAGGTTTGGTTGAAAAAATATTTAAAAATGATTAGAAATGATTAAAAAATAAATAAATTAGACTTATTATTCCGCTGGGTATTCATCTTTGGGGGCGTAATACAGGCGCAAAATGCTATGATTTCCCCTCCTGCCATCTCCCACCTTCCTCTTGCTAAATCTCATTAAATAAACTCCGGTCCCTGACAGCTTGGCTGCATTGCATCATGCGGAGTAAGCCGGTGGCCAGTTGGCATGCGTCTGACACATTCTTTTCTCCCGCCATTTTTTCTTTTTTTTTTTCTTCATTTACCATAACGGGCCGGTCGGTGTCTACGACTGCATGTGCGCTGCTGGCTTGTCCGTTCAAAAAAAGCCGTTGGTCTGGCCGGCGCGGGGAGTGGCAGGAATCGCGGGTTCCTCTTGGGAATCAACCGGCTCGGTATCAAAGTATATGGAATTGCTGCTCGGGAACTTGGGAGTTTGGTAATCACTATCCTCCGGATCCTCAGCAGCGTTATGCGTGGGCGGCACCTCCAAAGTGATGGTAGGAATGCTAGGGTCACCGGGGGCTTCCTCGTCATCGGAGTAGGAGGAGGAGTCCGGCTGCTCGTGATCGTCACTCGCAGCGACCTCGGACCCAATCCCGGACTCGTTATCGCTCTCGGCATCGGGAACAGTAGTCTGCATCACCCGGAATCTCGTGGCGAACGTGGTGGGGTTATGGGCGATGCTACGCCCGAAGTCGTCGTCGTCGCTGTCAGAAAAAGGGTAGACCAGATTCAGGTCAACCGAGGGCGTAGGCTCCGCGGCCTGGGTGCTCGAAGAAACGGCGTCATCCTCGCCGTCAAAGCAGTCGAAACCACCTCTGCAAAAGTCGGTGAACCACAGCTTGGAGGCAGACGCGGCAGAGACGCTGGTCAGGAGAATGATGGAGGCCTTCATATTAGTGAATGTTGTGAGAGCCGAGGGTGGAAGAGTAACAAGAGTGTGTGAGCGAGTGAGTATCAGTGTAGAGCCTGGAGATGATCTTGACACGATGAGTACAGAGAAATACAAGACTTATAACCCCCAAAGCCAGAGCAAGAGCACTCTTTCCCTTTTATAGAGAACCCAGAGCCACCCTGAGGGTTGTTTAGTGCGTCATTTATGCCACTGTCCACCTCGTCTAATGCGATTATACCTCATGTCAGGGTAATAAAGCCAGTGCGGGTGATAAGGCAGAGTCACGGAAATGTGGTGTTTTCGGTGCAAAAAGCGGCGATGAATAAGACGCCGGGCCCATGCCGTGGCGCGTGCCTCGAGGGGCCGGGCCCACCCACCACTATTCTCACGAAGCGAGTTTTTACATTTGTGTGTCCCTGCGTGCGTCAATAAACGCACCTTTACCTTGTTTTCCTTTTCTGGGAACAGCCAAGCACGATACTTACACACAAATGAAGATAAAGGAGAAGAAGAGGAGTACCGCAAATGAGGCCAAGAAGATGAGGGGGCTCTCGCGGGCGGAACGATATTCCAGCAAGAACAAGAGTATCCTGGGAACACGGGTAGAAATCAGTGTGAAAGCTTAGCACGCGGAAAGAGTGAACAAAGGACAAACTTTATTTGAAACAGCATGAAAAATAATAAAAAGTGATGAGCAACATAAACAAGCAGCACAAGAACTCTCAATGGCCAACCCCAAGATAACCCTTGTCGTCCACTTACACGGATGATGCAAGGCAACTACCACAGAATGTTTCTGCATCTCGAGTTTAAACAACTCAGACAAGAGCAACTGCCAGATCGGAAAGAGAACATTTCGGGATCACACGTGGCAAAGATCAATACGAAGCAACTACCCCAATGAACAAAAGAAATGTTTCGGAATTAAAAGTACAAACAAAAGTATGCAAACAAAAAAAGGCAAACGAACGAACAAACAAACAAACAAACAAACATCCTTCCAAACCTGCATCTAGAAAGGATCCAGAACAAAAATCCTCCGGCTGAACTCCGGTGGAAGTTAAAAATAGCATCATAAAAACATGCGTAACAACACCCTCTTTCTCTAACATACCAGCAAAGCAACCATTCTCTTCAACCGCTCCACGTTTTGCATCCTTCCTCTAAGCTTCCATTATATCATCAGTAGACCGTCATTCAAGATGTTGGTTTGTTAACTTGCTCAAAAGTCAAAATCAGACTCCAATTGGGAAACGGCGGTATCCAGACGAACATCAACATTATCCCATTCATCGTCAGAGTCAGCGTCTCTGGAAAGGGCTTCGCGGCTCAGGAAAAAGCTAGAAGCAAATGCGGCAGCGAGCTCTAGATAAACTGCGTTCTGCGTTTCGGGGTCGAGCTCTAGGATGTCGATGTCATCAGTGGCGTGGGAAACGGCACTAGCCTCGACCTCGACCTCGCCCTGGCCCTCGCCCTGGCCCTCGCCCTCGACCTCGCCCTCGACCTCGCTCTCGTTATCAGAGTTATTGGCAGAGTTGTTGGCAGAAGCCATCTTGCCAGCCTCGATCGCAGCTGCAGCAATGTTGGCAAAGACGAGGGTGCTTTCCTCTAGAGTCTCGGCATCAAAAGCGGCCTGGAAGGCGGAGCCAAACATGGCCGAGGCAACTTCCAGAGCAGCCGAAGTAGGTGAGTTGGGCCGCACGGGACCGAAAACACCCGTCATGATTTCAATGGCATTGTCGACAGCGAGATCCAAGTAGTTCTCAATATCTTCGTCAGAAATCTCCTTCAGTTCGGTGCGGGACACCTCATCATCAAGGTCGGAATCATAGATATGGTCCGCGCCAAAGTCGTATTCCGACTCCGACTCCTCGTCATCAGAGACATATTCGAGCTGGAGAGCAGGGTCTTCGTCGAAGCTGAGCTCTTCAACCTCGAACTCGGAGGTCTCGGGGTTGGGGGCGTCGAAAAAGGTGTCCTCCAGCTCATTGTCCGAAGCATCAAAGAACATGTCCTCGTTCTCCTCGGTGGGAACGTCGGTGGTGGCCGGGATGGTGATAGAGGTGGTGGCAGAGGTGGTGGCAGAGGTGGTGGCAGAGGTGGTGGCAGAGGTGGTGGCAGAGGTGGTGGCAGAGGTGGTGGCAGAGGTGGTGGGGGGGATGGTGGCACCAGGCGCTCCCTTGACGACGGTGGTGAAACCACAGGGGCTGTTGCAGTGGGAGAAGGTGCTGGTGGGGGTAGGCTCTTGGTTAGGCTCCTGGGTAGACTCTGGATTAGACTCTGGAATAGGCTCCTGAGTGGGCTCCTGAGTGGGCTCCTGGGTAGGCTCCTGGGTAGGCTCCTGGGTAGGCTCCTGGGTAGGCTCCTGAGTAGACTCTGGAGTAGTCCCTGGAGTAGGCTCCAGAGTAGTCGTAGGCTCAACAGCAGGGGCCTCAGGCATGACACCAATGTCTACCCAGTCACCAGAATCACTGGCTTCATCTGTCTCTCTCCAAGTAGCAGTCTCAGTAGGAGCAACAGCCAGATCCTCAACGCCAGACTCAGAAATAGGGGCCTGAAAATCAGTAGGCAGAACTCCGATATCCCTCCACACCGTGCCATCAGCGTCGGTGGTGGTGACGGGGACCGGGGTACCGGTGGGAGTGGTCAGGGTCACGGTGAGCGAAGTAGAGATATCGGTAGACATTCCGAGCCATTGCGTGAAAGGATCAGTGCCAGTAGGCTGGGGCAGCGCAAGAGTCGCGGGAGGTGCATCAGCCATGCTGGGGACTACCGGGACGATGGGTCCAGCATAATGGGAAGCAATATTGTACTTGCTTTTCAGGCCTCGGAACGGGGCCTTGATCTTTTTGCCGGCCTTCTTGGACCAGTCGCGCAGTGAGCCAGCAGAGGCCACAGTGGCCGCGCCGATCAGGACATAGGAAGGCTTCATGATGGAGAGTGAAACAAAGAAAAAAAGAGAAAAGAGTGGAGTTGTAGAAGAAGCGAGTGTGTGAGTAAGGAAAGTAAGCGAATAGTTGTATGAAAATGAGTGAAGTAGAGCCGGAGAGATGCCCCAGAGTGATGATCGGATGAGTGATGCAGAACAGTCTTCTTCCACTTTTCCCAACCAAGGCGACGACGACGTCCTTTTTATCTGTCGGACCACCACTACACAACCGCAAATCGACTCCGTGCTTGTACCACAGCTCGCGTTAATGTCCAGCTCTCGTATTACAGAGCAAACCTTAACTGCCCATCTATATCAGCCTATTGCAGTTACGCAAGAATATTTTTACACCCAGCATCGGCCAAGGTCAGATCGCCGTGCACCACCAGCAATCCACGATATCATGCGGGACCCGCGACTTCTGGAGTGTAAAGACCATAAGCAGCATTTTCAGCAGTGTAAAAGATCTTTGCGTCAAGTAAGCCTATCAGGGGTTTTTAGTGCGCCGAGGGCTACAGCCCAAAGTTGACACTTCCCCCCCCTGTCTTATGGCTCATGATCCCCAGCACAGGCCACAGAGCCTCTTAAAATCCGAAGATAGCCCACCCAAAAAAGAATACCACGCAAAACAAATGCCCCGGCTGACACTGTGGCGTGCTTCTGGCGCGCGCATAGAAAGCGCGTCCTGCTGCTATGGCTCATGCAATGTTTCTGTTTGTGCCTGTCATGCTACCGGCTGTTTGGACTGCAAAACACGTAAAAAATGAGAGCTCGAGCCTGTATGGCAGTTCCTGAATTGGCCACGGGTCGTGTGAGAAAACGCAAAGTGATGCTCGGGGTCTCCAGGATCACCTATGCTTTTATTTGCAGGGGTTGTCGGGGTTGCCATTTAGCTCGGATGCAGTTCCGACGAGTCCACTAATATAGGCTAGTGTCACGTGGTGCTCGTGGGATAGACCCTAGGCGTGTTGCGTGTAAGTCGTAGGGTTATTGTGTCATGTGACTCAGTAATATTGGCTCTGATATGGCCTAATCGATGTCTTCAACGAATGATATCTCTGTTCTGGCCCTAGACAACAGACTCCACCTAAAACACTCGACAACAATGATTAGTTGATGAGCAGAGCGCAGGAACCGCATTGCCTCATAGTTATATGCCCCAACCTTTATACATCTACCGCAGCTTCTACTCACAGTCTTCCCTAGACACAAGCGTTTCAGACCATCTCTTGGTAGACTACTTCAGTCACACTATCCACACTCTCTTCAACTACGTCGCTACTCCCATTCAGGCACACGCTCATAGTCATAAGATAGTTCCAGGAAATGATCAGAAAATTAACGTTACTACATTAAACATAAACTTATCCGCACCTCTGCACCTCCGAACCTCCACCTACGCAGCTGCAGCCGCAAGATTCTTGGAAGCGGGAGTTTCAAGAGCAGCAAGACCTTCAAGAATGGCAGCATCCACAGCATGAGCATGGGCAACTCTGCGGTCGGACGAGTCGGCACCAAGGTTCAGCGAGTTGGATGAGGGGAGGCTAGGGTTGTTGGCAGTAGGGGCAGGGCGCTGCACCGTCACGAAATCGCAGGGCTGCGGGATCTGGATTTCGATGATGACAATGATACAGCCGCGTACGGTAGACGTAGAGGTAACCACAGGAGTAGAGGTCAGGGAAATGATGGCGTTAGGAGGAAGGGCGGGGGGAGTGATCATCGACGGGTCATTCGAGTCGGACGAGCCTCCACAGTTCTGGTTGTGTCTGCCAAATATGGTCGTGGTGGTGGGTTCGCAGCCGGTAGACGTAGGAAGAATGTTGACGGTATTGATGATGGTGATAGGGCGCGCGTCATCTTGATCCGCAAGCTCGGGATTAAACGATCCTTCGTTGCTGTTGGAGGACTCGCCATTTGAGCCCTCGGCAGGGTCTTCCTCGGCCAGCTCGTGGCCGTCCAGACACTTGGGAGCCATGCAATTCTTGAAGGGCCAGCCAATCTTCATGGCAGTAGCCATGGAAAGAGAACCAATCAGGAGGGTAGAAGGCTTCATGGTGAAGGTGTCAATAAGATCAGACGATAGGAATAGTTGGTGAGAAAAGAGAAGCCGGAGCTGGAATGTAACTGTATAGTAGAGTGTGATTATGAAGATAAGAGGTAATGGAGAAGAGAGAAGATCCAGACACAATAACCTCGACGATCTCTATCCTTATATATTCATCGGCTGGCGTACCGTCAAGCAGTCCAGGTTGGGCCCGTGGGTATGTCACAAGCATCAGTGCGTGTATGTTACGTCCATGGCAGCCTAGATAGCACAAAGACTTCGCTTTCAGACGGACTATGAAAAAGACTGTACTAACAAAAAATTCAGCTGGTAGTTGAGTGGCAAACCGGAGACCGAAGGTTAGGTGAGTTCTGAGAAACCCGATGCCGATCAAATAGGCACGTGCGTTGCGAGTTATGAATGGGATTTATTAGCCCGCTTATTGATGTCAAGCAACGAAGTAGCTGCACAGTCTAAGTGGATGAATAAAGTCGAGTGCCAAGTTTCGGTGGGGGAGACGACTGTACCAGGGAATGTAGCTTATTCTTCATAGATACGCGAATGACAGCGGCACATTCGTTTGTTTGCTAAAACCCATCTCGGCATGTCTGTGGTAAATATAGAAATGCTGACACCAAGGGTCATTCGATGCCACAAATGCTCCGTCTCGTCCGTTCCAGGGCGGACGAACGCTTCTCGTGGGTTTGCAAGCAATGTGGCAACGAAAGTTAAGAATCATGAGAGGTATAGGCATAAACAACAAGCACAGAACGGAAGCCCGGAGTTGTTTTCAACTAAACTCCGGGGGGGCAGCCTATGTGCATATTATCCTAGTCTATCAAGCCAGGCAGACACTGAACTGGACCAGCGCCTGGCGTGTGCTCTCTTTTTCAGTTTCCTGACAGCAGCATACCCAGGAACTTTTGGCTGTGCTCTGGAGTCATTTGCAGTGCGTAAGCTTGAGACGGAGTTCAGGATGAAGCAAAATGAATGCACAGCAGGCAGGGGAGGGCGGAGGGCGGGGAGCAAAGATGCAAGCTGAGAGCCAAAAATAAGGATATAGTGACAAAGCAATAAAAGGTTAAAAAGCCAAAAAGTGGCCAAAATGGGATTGACAGAAGAGGAAAAGAAGAGGACAAGGCAAGACGGAGTTCCGGTACTCATCGCATCAGGGTTAGTGTGCCATCAAGTGACGTCTTGTCGGGGCTGAGTTGTCGAAACTTCTTTTGCCGTTCTAGAAGGTCTAGAAGTTCTAGAAGGCTTTGGGTTACAATGGCAGGTTACACGGCATGCGGCTCACCCGACAGTTACAGGCAACTACTAGCAAAAAATGGGAGGTAGTTACCCCAAGTAGAGGATAATGACGACACAATGTCTCACAATTTAACGACGGCAAGGGGATAGATACTCTTGCCTCGCCTCATTAAATGCATCAAAGTAATGATACTAATCGCCGGCTTGCGCCATGGCAGGCGGCGCTATTTTGATGGCTTGTTTTTGCCTTTTCTTTTGTTGAGAATAAAAATAAATATTTTTCAAAATGCCAACAGCCAGCATGGAGCAAATGCACAAAATTATCCCAAGTCTGTGGCATGTGGCATCTGTGTTTCGGTGTTGTAGACAACTGCGGACTCCGCTTGGCGGTCTAAATCAAGACCCGATTTCCGCCAAGTGATTACAGAGGGCTATAGGTGATTAGGATACACATAAAACGATGACGATACCCCACACAGTTCTGCGTGGTAGAGCGCGCGGCCTCTATCACGGGTCTTGCATAACTTGCTCGACCAGTCCTATAAACTTGGCTAAACTTTAAACTCACAGGCAGCAGGCCGAGAGCTGGCCCTGGGCTTGTCCTTTATTGGTGGACTCTCTGGTCCAGTAGCTCCGGGATGTCAAGGATTCAGACGATCGGAAGATGCTTGTCGAGATGACAAACCTCGCTTGCTAGAGGAAAGATATTCAGGATTCAGTCCTCATGACTGCAAAATTATTGAATCCAAAGATCACCATACAGAGAAGATGCCTAGGCGGTACTCCCGAAAAAAGCAACTACTACCAGGCATCCATAACTTTGTGCAAGTAAACATGGATGGGAAGTGGACGAGGCCAGTCTTAGGCCAGTGCTTTTATGAGATTGGCTAGAGCAAAAGATCGGGCCTCTCCACCCACCATCCCATGAACAATGTCATGGGCCGTATGCGTATGGTGATTTGTAGAGAGCAAGGCTTGGCTAGCTCAGGTGGGCGTTGGAGTTGGCGGCTTGTTTTCCGGTGAGTTCGCGAACGTCATGCAGGGATAAGGGCTATAACGAAAAAAGACTGCCGGTAGGATCTGAACAAGCATGTGGGGGCGGACAATCGAAGATGGACAGGTTTGAGGGTAGGGACAGGGTGAACAAAATGAAGGGTTAGGCGATCAGTAGGGTTAACATATGGAACAGTCACATAATGCGCCACAGTTTATGCTCTCAGCCACGGTGGCGCCCCTGGCAAGTGTCAGCCTCCGACAGCAGCTGGCAGGTGTATCCACGCGCTAAGCAGAGGGAGGATCCACCCGTCGCGCCATTGTTGGCCGTCACTTAAACAGCCTTCCAAAAGCGGCGAAGCAAAAGAAGGCGATTGGGGGGAGGCAGCTCATAGGCCATTTTTTTGCTCTCCTAAATATTTAGTACTGCACACTTGGCGATGCGGAAAAGGCAAGAGCAGAATGCAGAAGGGTAGAGCAAAACAGGCAAGAGCAGGAGGAAAACTCTGCAGGCAAAGAGGGGAAATGCAAACGAAAACTGATGCCTGAAATTCCAGGGCATCCATGATGAGCGCTCAACGCCATTTGCTGCATTGCATGTCCAAGCCAAGCAAGCAGGCCTCGTCGCCTGTTTGACTGTTTCTAGCGCCAACATGCTGGCGACGATAGTTTGTTCAAGGCAGCAGACAGGCAAATTGGCCGCCATGGGATGGGATGGGATGGGATGGGCCGGCGGCCAGCAGCAGCACACGAGCCTGAACAGCGAGACACCAAAATTACAACCATAAATCCAGAAGCCAGAAGCCAGCGACGCCTATGGCCTGTCTCATGGCTGTGTACGTGCTAAAAGGCGCCTCCAAACATGCACAGCGAAACGAAGAAAAAAACCTCCAAAAATCGTCCCCGTCCAGTGTTTGCAGGTAAGAAAAAAAATCCCACGCCCGTTGAATTTATCAAACACTTCCCAGTTCCCTATTTTCTCAGTCCATTTTTTTTCCCTCTCATTTCCGGATTTCCATCGTCTTCTTTTTCTTCTCACCAGATTTTCTAGCACAACGCAATTCCTCTCCTTTAATTTTCCTCCAGCCTTTCTTTTGTCCGCTGCAAACACCGACAGTGACGCCGCGCAATTCATCACCACCATCGCGACAATTTAATTCCATTTTCTGTGCTTCATTTCGTCGCCTTGTTTTTATTTTATTTTTGTTTCCTCTGCCTCGCCGCCCTCTGCGTCGCTTGGTGCGTTCGATTCTGCTCTGTCGCCTCGCCTCATACAAACACACTGTCGCCCGCCTCATACAAACACACTACTCGCCACTCCTGCTTGGCCGCCTCATCCAAACACACTCCTCGCTGCTCCTGCTTGCCCTGGCCGCTTCTCCTGCGAGTCGTCCTGCTACCACTGCACCCCCCTCAACAAACCAGCAACTCTTCTCCCGCTGTTCGACCCGTGACCGTGACCCCCCTTCACCTCACCCACACCCGCAATGGCCGTCGCTGCATCATCAAAGCCCGCAGGCGGCAAAGTCACCCTCAAGGTCTCCCCAGAGAAGCTCCGAGCCATCCTCCACAGCCAAGACAAACTCCCGTCGCCTCTTCCCGACCTCAAGCCCGAGAGAGAACCGTCTGCAGCCCCCTCTGTCGCCGCCATGAGCACGACTGCCACAGATGCTGCTGCTACCACAGCTACAGCCACTGCCACAGCTACTGCTACGGCAAACGGCGACACCACCATTGTCGACTCGTCCCCCGCAACTCCCGGTCAGCCCGGCACGCCGTCCATGGCTCCCCCGGCCAAAAAGGGCATCAAGCGGGCGGCTCCCGGCGTTAATGGCGAGCCGCGAGACCGCAAGAAGCCCGGACCCAAGAAGAAGAAGCTGTACGTTCCCTTGTCCGCGTCAACTTTGCTATTACCCAAACATCACATGCATGCTAACATGACACTCTTCTGTTCTTTTTCACAGTGATGATGGCGAGACCAGATCCGACCGGAGCCACAAGCTCGGCCCCAAAGCCAATCAAGGTGCTATCAATGCCGGCTTGCGCGCCCTGGACCGTTCCGGAAAGCCCTGCCGCAAGTGGGTCAAGGGCAGCTTTGCCGTCAAGAGCTTCACGGGAGTCACGTGGGAGATTAGCCGCTGGGCAACTCCAGCCCTCGTCAAGCCCGAGACAGGCAGTCCTGCCGACGCTGCGGCCTCCGACAAGGCTGCGGGCCAGGCCGGGACAAAGGACGGCGACGAGTCAAAGACAAAGACCAAGACGGCCGAGGCCCGCCCCGCAAAAGCCGTGTCTGTCGCTTCTGCCCCCGCCTCTGCTTCTGTAACGCCTGCGCCTGCGCCCGCGCCCGCGCCCGCCAGTGGTGCACCCGCGGCAGCAACATTAGACAACAAAAATCCCAATGGCGATACAAAGACGGAGAGCCAGGACGTGGAAATGCAGGACGCGTCCAGCTCTGTGCCCAGCCTGGCAACAAACTCGCCGTTGCCACAGGCCATTGCCGCAGCCTGATGCGAGCTGAGCGTGTGCTGCGGCTGCGGCTGCGGCTTCTGTTTCCATGTTCATTTGCTCTGCTTTGCTTGTCTCCGCTGTCCATCTACTATTATTTCTCGCTCTCGCTTCCTTCTCGCTGATACGCCAGTCTTTTGTTACGCCTGCCGAAAGCGCGCCGCGCCCGCCTTTTCTTGTCTACGGCTACTCAGGGTCCTTGTTCTCCTGTTTGATGTCCCCTTTTTTTTCCTTTTTTTCTTCTTCTTTCCGTCTCCTTTGTCGTTACCATCATATCTGTCCAGCAGCGGCGTTTTTCTTTTTTCTTTTTTCTTTTTTCTTTTCTTTTATTCACTCGTCTGGTCTGTTATCATGGGCTTGTTTGCTCCAGTGGTGGTTATTTGTGTTTTTATTTTACTTTCTTGTCTCCGAAGAGCTGGGCTTTGGAATCTACCGTGTATCCCTTTCATTCTACGCTGTGCATTTACATGTACAGCCAGTCCTACAATAGAGTCTTTGTTTTCTGTTCTGCAATGTTGACCGCGTGGAGAAGAGAAGCCCGACGACGTGGATGGACATCCGTTCTGGCCTACTTTTTGCACTTGCTGCAGAGCCTGAAAATCCAGGTGTTATTTTCGTGTGTGTGTGTGTGTGTGTCTTTTCTAACTAGCAAATGCCGTGGATCAAGACCAGCAGCCTGGAAGTCTTGATCTCAGTTGATGTTGGCTGTCGTGCGCAGTCATTGGCTGCACCGTCCATGTCACGTGACACGGCAATAGCAGGGTAAGAGCGTGCAGCTGGTACCTGAGTGTCTGACAGCCATATGACGTTTTGCCTGTCCAGTCGATGAGAGAGAGAGAGAGCAAGGCTGGAGGAAGGCTGGCTGGCTGGCTGGCAAGTGTATGGCGTGTTTCATTTGGCTGGTCGGGAGGTTTCAGACGACACGCCTCTTGTTCTTTTTTCCTGTTGTCCCTTGTTTATTTCGTCTTTTTCTCTTCTTCCAACTTTTGCAGCAAATACTCGCCAGAATGCTTGCAAAGTCCATCACTGTGGATCCGGCGCAAAGCTTAATTCCAGCTGGGGATGTAGACGCAAAAGCGTAGAGAAAAAGGCGGGGCCAGTGTCCCAGGCCCAGGCTGGGAAGCGGGAAGGATCCATCGGCTGAGAAGGTGGCGACGACAGCTGGCACCGAGCGCAGCCGGCTGCCAGCGACTGTCAGACTGTCAGCGACTGTGGCGCCAGCTGGCCGTCTTCAGAGCTTGGATCAGGTGACGAAAGGAGGGCAAGTGGGGCTCTGGAGCTTGAAGCAAGCAAGCGAAGCCTTTCGTCGCAAGCCAACAACAAGCTGTGCTTCTGCGTATCACGAGCCACTCATTTCAACCCGAGAAGCCAAAGAACGCGCGCAGCCGCAGCCGCAGCCCGGCTTATTTCTCCATCTCGCTGTGCAGCCTCGCCTTTCTTCTTTCTTCTCAGCCGCGCCTCCTGCGATCGATCACGGGACCACCACTCGACACTCGACCCGACCCACTCAACAGAGGCAAGGCTGAGCGCAGGCTAGCGGGCTTCTGTTCACCAAATTTATTTGCTTTGTGCCGCTTTCAGGCCGCTTTTTGGCCGCTTTTTTTGGCTGCATTTTGTGGTTTTCCTTTTCCATCATCTTTTTTTTTTCTTAGGCTTGTTCTTTTTTTTCTATTTACATCTGTCCTGTTCTTCTTCGTCCTGCGTTTCTTTTTCTTTTTCTTTGCATCAACTTTGCCGATTTTCTCTGCTTCATTTATGCCCTTTTTGCTGCTGCCAGCTCGTTTGTTGAATATTCTGGTCGGACGCTGTAATTATTCCACGAGAGCGCTGTAACCTCTCATCTTTCAGGGCATACGACTCACGCTGCAGGCCACCAGACCCTATAACCTCTCATCTTTCAGGGCACGACTCACTCTACAGGCCCCTACGCCCTACCACCCGCCATCTACTACGCCTCATCGACAAGAACGTCATTGTGCGTCTCTAAACACCGTTTTCCCACACGAATCCCTTTCTTCCGCTACACTCTCCCTCTCCTCTCCTCAGCCTCTCCACACTTCCCACCAGCACTCAATATCTCCACATCCACATCCTCGTTATGTCCAACGGCCCTCACGATCGCGGCTCCAATCGACGCACTGGCACTGGTCTCCCCGCCACCTTCCTCAACCACCAATCCTCGCGTAGTGCTCTGAGTCAACTCCTCTTTGACTTTGGCCAGATAGAGGCTGCTCAACAGGTCCAGGCCCACCGCGATAGCTCCAGCGCCCGCTTCCACATGTCAAATTCACCCTTCCACCCGTCCACCGCCGCCACCCGTGCTCTCCTAGGAAACACCTGCCCACACCTCCGTCCCGAGAAACCTTCCATGTCTCGTGCATTCGACCTGTTCCGGTCCACGGCCGACCCGGCCGAGAACCAGCCCCGCTCTTTCATCCCGTCGTACATGGCCGGCTCGGCCTATGCCAAGAAACTGGCCGCCACATTCCCCGACCTCAAGCACACGCCCGGCCCCGGCCCCGGCCCCGGCTCCTCCGCATCCGCCTCCGCATCCGCCTCCGCCTCCTCCTCTACACCCGGCGCACAGGCCTTCTCCTCACGGCCAGACGCCGATCCCGACGCTGCCAAAGTCAGTCCCATCCCGTCCCAATGGAACGACGGCGACAAGCACATCAGCCTTGACCTCTCACATGATGGCCTGGAGATACGCCATGCCGGCACCAAGCAACAACACGAAAACGACACCTCAAGCATCCGCGCCAACTGCCCCGTGCCAAAGGAAGTCGGCATATACTACTATGAGGTCTTGATATCCCAGAGCAAAACCAGCGAGTAAGGACCTGTCTGCCCTCCTCCCCACCACGAAGCACGCCATTAACTCCAAGACTAACTGTTCCCCTCCCCCACCCGCGTAGGAACAAGATCGGCGTTGGGTTTGTCACTGAAAAGACCAGCCTCAACAAGCCCCCCGGCTGGGAAGCCGGCTCCTATGGATACCACGGCGACGATGGCGGCAAGTTCAGCGGCTCCCTCCACGGAGGCCCGTACCATTCCAAGTTCTCCGCCAACGACACCATTGGCTGCGGCATCAACTTTTACACCAAAGAGATCTTCTTCACCAAGAATGGCCAATACATTGGTACGTCGTCGACCCGGGCCTGCTCTGCTACTGGCTCCCAGCTAACACATACAAGGCCCTGCTTTCCAACATTTCACAGGCGACCTGTACCCCGGGATCGGCATTCAACATCCCGGCGACGGGCTCCGCGCAAACTTTGGAGCTACGCCGTTTATTTTCGACATTGACTCCATGGTTGAGGTACAGTCAGCCTGTCCCACTGCTACTAGCACATCCGCAGCGCTCTTTCTAACCGCGTCCTCTTGTGCACATAGCGCCAACGCTCCAAGATTCAAAAGTCCATCCAAGCCACTGCCTTTGACACGCTGCACCCCACACGACCCGAAGCGCCGTTCCTGCAGGCCCTCATCATGCAGGCCCTGGAACACGACGGCTATGTCGAGACCGCGAGAGCCTTTGCGACGGCCATCCACAAAGAGCACGAGGCCTTGTCCATTGGATCGGGCGCTTCGGTCCGGGAGATCACGGTGGAGGATGATCAGGACACAACCAACAGACAATGTAAGTCTTTTGCAGCCTGTTGCTGTGCGTTGCGACTGTCGGTCTAGGACACCGACTTGCGACCGACGTCTAGTCCTGCGACCATGTTTTCTAACTGACCAACCCCGTTCCCCACGCAGTGATCCGCCAGGCTGTCTTAAGCGGCGACATGGACCAAGCAGAAGAGCTTGTGCGGGAGCACTACCCGCCCCTCCTGGACGCCAACAAGGATGTCCTCTTCCGCCTCGAGTGCCAGCGCTTCATCGAGATGGTGCGCCACGACACCTCCATGCGCATCCGGATCGAGCGGCGCAATTCCCGGAACAGCAGCGCGCACATGGACGTGGACGTGGACGTGGACGTGGACGTAGACGTCGACGCGGACAGCTCCAGCTCCGACTACGACAACGACCAGTCCGACGGCTCCGAAGCCGCATTCAACCAGGCCGCCGCCGCCGTCGGCAGCATCAAGGAGGGCGATCTGCAGATGTTCGAGTACGCCACGCTCAAGTACGGCCGCGACCTCGAAGAGCTGTACAGCGACGACCCGCGCGCGGAGATTTCCGCCGCGCTCAAGGAGATCTGGCCCATGATGGCGTACCAGAACCCGTTGGCCGAGCCCAAGTTCCGCCATTTGTTTGACCGCCGTGCGCGGATGGCGGTGGCGGAGGAGCTGAACTCTGCGATTCTGGGTGAGTTTTTTTTTTTTTCTCCTTCGTTTCTCCCCCCCCCCCCCTACTTCCCCCCCTTCCCCTACCTCCACCCCCCCCCCCCCCCCCCCCCCTGCCACCCCCCCCCCCCCCCACCCCACACCTCCGCCAACCGCCCCCCCCCCCCCCCCCCGTGCCCCCCCCCCCCCCCCCCCCCCCCCCCGGCCTTCTTCTGACGGTCCCTTCAGACGTTCTAGTCACGTAGTTATGCCCTCCTCGCCTCCTCGCGCGCTGTATGTCTCTGTCCTAAACTTGCGCCTAGCTGTGTACCAGCAAGCTACAGATGACAGCTCATATATCAGCATGTGTGTATTTCACAGCACGAAGCAAGAGAAAGGGGAGGGCTTACTTGTTGTTGGTGGTGTTCTTTTTCTCTTGCAGGCTGGCTCAGAGTTCGTGGTGCCCTGCATATATACAAGTGTATAAGCTGTATGAAAGTAAACACCACTGTTTATATCTCCCTCTGCTCGTACCGTAGCAGCAGCTAGCGCTAAAGTGCAGCCAAGCTCCGGGGCAAATATGCCTCCATGCAGCCGACAGCGGCAGCGTGTGACACGGAACAGCAAAAAGAAGAGACGCCCAGATACTAACACGGTCATCCCGCTGCCAAAAAGGGCCCTCTAAGCAAGGAAAAAACCAACCAAGCCTGCCAAAAAAAGAAACACAAGGACTGGGAGATGTGGTTGTCAGCCACAAAACAGAGCAGAGCAGAGCAGCAGAGAAGGGCCGCCGCCCGAGACGTAGAGACAACGAGCGAGACACGGAGTAGGCCATGCCCTGCTCTGCCCTGTACTGTAAGTACTCTACCGCGCTGTCTTGTCTTGTCTGTCTGTGCCTGCAATTTGGCGGCCATGTTCCATCTTGCCGCCCGTCTCTCGGTGTAAGTGGGTTACATCTGGATTCTGTATCTGTACATATGTGAATACATTGTGTGTACCTAGGTGCATGTTCATGGCGGCTGCGAGATGAGTGCTACGCTGTATGTAGGCACACAGATAAGTACTTGGATGCATATGTTTGTACATGGTACTTACATGCCATGCCGCCTCTTTTGCCTGGCTTCGCTTTGTCTCCTGCTAAGCTGTGACAAGTCGATGCGATGGATGGCCGCGATCCAGATTCTCCCTTGCGCCGGGCTCCCTTTCTTGTGGGTTGGGCGGTGGCCCTTACATGCGCACCCACGACAAAGAATAAGCCACATAGAAAAAAAGAAGAGACAAAAACAAAAAACAAAAAAAAAACAAAAAAAGAAAGAAAAGGTCTCAGCTGGTTGGTCTCGCTGAGTTGTCCCTTGCTCCAGGCATGTGCCAGTTTCCAGAGACAAGATGGAAAGAGAAACGAGACTCCAGGCACGTTCCATTCTCTGGCTCGTTGAACTGTGCCAGGGAGAAAGACGAGTAGAACAGCAGAAAAGTAAACAAAGTTGGTGGTGATGTGATGTGATGTGATGTGAGGTGAAGTGTGCTTAGTGTGTGTAAGACGATGAGACAAAGACATGTAAGTACATATACACCCGCTATGCACCACAAGAAGCTGCACGTCCAGGTACTGCTACAAAGCACCGTCCAACGTCCGCCGGCAGGCCGGAAAACGCGAGACGGCGTGAGGATGGATGATTAGACTCCCTGCTCTCCCTAGCGGATCGTGGACAAGTTGACAAGTGCCTTGTGGCCTCCCTTGATGAGGCGGTTTTTGCAGCAGAGTGTTTTGGGGGTGCTTCTTTTCTTTCTTTTCTTTTTCTCTGTGTGCTGGCTTGTCTTGAGGTGTCTCGTGATTTCTTTATTTAGTGATATCTGGCGGGACGGGCCTAGAGACACCCCTCATAGCGAGGAGAGGAGAGGACCAGGACAGTCCGGGGATTAGGCGCCGATGCAGCCGTGGGTTGGTGATTATTAGCAAGAGACAGCACCAGGCAGAGTCTGGGACGAGACAAAGAGCAGAAATAATCACAAGACATCAAAGAGAATTCCAAAAAGAAAAAAATAGATTCAGATGTAAAGTTATGCTGAAATATAAAAAAGAAATCACAGAGGCAAACTGCTTGTGCTGTAGAAAACAGACAAGAAATGGGTGCGAAAAAGCTAACAAAAAAAACAGACAAAATATAAGAGAAAAAAGAAAAATCTCCAAGATAACCAGCCAATTAACACCAAAACCCCAGAGCAAAAGAAAATAAAGAAAAAATAACCAGACTCAGGCAATTTGGTCAGTGAGCCGGTGGCCTATCCCACCTCGTACCACAGTGTGTAGTATAGCAGGCATGTGAAGCCTCTTTTTAATATGTGAAAGGAAATAGAAAAGAGAAAGAAAAATGTAGTATAACGGAGCAAGAGAGGAAAAGCAAAAATAGAGAGAAAAACTCAAAAGACTCCAAAGAATTGATACAAGAAGAGAAAAAATAGAGTTTGCATATGAATCAAACAATGCGCGGCGGCCTTGAGCACAGCGTCGAAGCCAAGGCCACCCAGAAGCGAAGAGTGTGGTCGTAAAAGTCGTGATGCGTCTTCCGGCGGTGAGGTCCGATCCCGGGGCGAGAGAGGGAGGAGAGGCGGGGCGAGCGAGAAAAGAGTGTAAGAATCGAAGACTGGAAGAGAAGAGAAGGGGAAGAGAAAGAAGAAGAAGAAAGAAAAAAGTCTAATAAGAGGGGAAGAGACGCGAGGAGCAATGGCAGAGAGAACGAGTCCCTCCGGTGCTTACTCGCTGCGCTTCCGCTTCTTCTTGCCGCCGTCTGTCACATCAGCTTGCACCAGGCCAGCCGGGGCCGACATATCCGCGGGCATCTGCATCAAAACCTTGCCGTAGGGCGAGAAATCCTGTCCCGCCGCGCCCATCATTGGCGTGTACATGTGTTGCTGCTGCTGCTGTTGGTCGTGGTCCTCGATGAGGTCCATGACAATGGCGCCGCTGCCGTGCGTGCGCGCGTGCTGGGCGAGGTTGTCGCTGCGCGAGAACTTCTTGCCGCAGTCGGTGCACTCAAACGGCTTCTCCTGCGTGTGCAGCGAGCGGTAGTGGCGCTTCAGGTGCTCCTGGCGGCGGAAGCGGCGGTTGCACAGGTCGCACACAAACGTCTTAGAGGGGTCTTCGGTGAGCGACTGCTTGCGGCCGCGGCGCGACGACGGGGCGGTCACAGCGGTCGGCGAGCCAGACGGCGATGTCGGCGACGCCATGGCGGGTATCTCCTCGGGGCTGGACACGGTCAGGGGGCTGGCGCTGTCGGCCACGGGCGACACCTGTGATGAGCGCGTCTCGCTGGCCTCAGGGGAGGGTAGGCTAGCGACGGGGGCGGCGGAGGGCGCAGGGCTGGTTCTGGCTCTCTTGCTGCGGTGGGCGTCCATGTCAACCTCGGCCGCGGTGGGCATGAAGTCGAACGAGCCATCGTCAAAGGCAAGATCGCTGCTCTCGAAGAAGGTGGGGCCCAGGGAGACGACGCTGGAGCCAGTGCAGGCACGTGGTCTGCGGCCGGTCTCGAGCGACGCCTGCATGGCAGCAAAGTCGAACTCGGCCTCGTTATCCAGGTCGAAGGTCAGGTGCTCCACGGTGGACTCCAGCTCAAAGTTGGCGCTGTCCAGGTCGGCCTTGGAGAAGTCCTCGTCCTTGAGCAGGTCGTCGGCCAGAGGCGCGAGCATGGCAGGGCTGGTGGTGGGCACGGTGAGGTTTCTGGGGTCGAGGAACTCAGAGACGTCCGGCGGGGGAGAGGGGGACAGAGAGGGGCACGAGGTGAATGAAGCGACTGAGTGTTGGGAAGGCATGAAGGCTGTAGCGGGTGTTGGTCAGCAGGCTGGACTGTGCATATGGGTGGTGCCTGCAAAGGGGCAGGAGATTGCATGGGCGGCTTTGCTTTGCTTACCAGACGGGGTGTGGGGGGGAGAGACGTGGGCCCAGTTGAGGGTCATGTCCTTGACCTCGATGCCAGAGAACATGGGGTTCATGGGGGTCTGCAGAAGGTCGCCATTGGGGCTGCTCATGGCGCTGCCGGCCATGGACAGCGGCGGGGTGGTGGGCGAGGTGCAGAAGTCGGTCTCCAGCATGATGGTAGACTTGGACATGAGGGGCTGCGGTGAAGTCATGGGAGTCATGGAGGGCGCGTTGCTGTACAGAGTGGGTGCTTGCGGCGAGCAGGACGAGCTTGGTCTGGAGAACATGGGGGTCATAGGCATAGACATGGGCATCGACATGGGCATGCCGTGGTAAGCGTGCATGGGCATGGACTTGGGGTCACAGAGGAAGTAAGACATTTGGTTGGCGGCCATTGTGGCTGCAGAAGGGGGAGAAGAGAAGGCGAGTTAGTTGGACTGCAGCATGGAGGAGTGCGAGCGTAGCAGTAGAGACCAACCTGTGTGTGGGTGTTGTTATGAAAGAAAGTGGGTGTGCAGTAGCAGAAGAGACCGTGAAGAGTTGTTGCGGAACAAACTCGAAAGCAGAAGCCAATGAGTGAACGAGGTCACAGAAGAGAGAGAACGACTGGAGTGAGGCGAGGGTCTGCGTTGAAAGAAGGGCTGCGTGCAGAGTGTATAAATGAAGATACACTGGAGCGGGCACCACAGAAGAGAGAGAGGTGAGACCGGGAGGGAACAAGCCAAGATATATAAGAATCAAGAAATAAGAGCACGAGAGGGCAGAGAGAGAGATGAAGCAAGGACCAGTCAGACAGACGGCAGTGGTATATATAAAGAAGAATGAAAAGAAGAAAAAAGACAAGGAGCAATTGAAAGCAGCCAAGTGTGCTGGAGTGATGAAATAAATGTAAATAAAGAAGAAGAGAAGAGAAACAAGTGGTGATGATGGTGATGATGGTATTCAAGGAAAGACAGGAAGTCCAGGAAGTCTGGAGGGAGAAGGGGATCTCTTATGATTTAAAAGAAGAGCCCGTCGACGTTAGCAAGTCCCCATACAAAAAGATACCTAGCCTACTTGCTGGTGAGCGGGGGGAGGGGTGGGCTCGACCCTGGGCACCCTACGGGGCGTGTAGAGCATCTCCCAGGGCGTCCCTTTTCAGTTTATTTCCACGCCCATATGAACTGTAGAATCTCACACTCCCCCCCCCCCGCCTCTCCAAGGTGGCCTTGACCCTGTAGGTCTCTTATTGTGCTGTAGAAGTCATCGGTACCTCCCAGTTCAGTCCACTGTCGATAAAATCTGTAAATTCCACTAGGATTTTAGAATAATTGCATGGGGCGATGATTGGGGTTGAATTTATTACAGGGTTATTTTCTGGCTCAGTGGCTTCGATTAATTGCAGTGATTTACAGAGAAGAAGAGCCCACTTTACAGCAAACTCTACAGTAAGTACAGAAATACAGCAGTACAGCAATACAACAGTACAGCAAATACACACAGCAAGCACACACGCACGCAAATGCCCAGGCAGAGAACAAAACCAGCTAGACCACAAATGCAATGCTGATGAGTCAGCGTGTGACATTTGTGGACACAGCCAGAATTCATCGGCAGATGGCTGAACTTGCCCTGGCCAGCGTTGTGCATCTGCCATTCTGCCACTCTGCCACTCTGCCACTCTGCCACTCTGCCACTCTGCCACTCTTTCATTCTTTCATTCTTTCATTCTGTGTGTGCTGTGCTGTGCTCTGCCTCTGCCTCTGCTCCTAGTTAATCACGCACTCAAACTAGCCTCGCCTTTCCCCCAGCACACACAAGACCGACATCCTGCTTGTTTGCTTGTTTGTTTGTTTGTTATTTCTCTTTGACTCTCTCTCTGTCTCTCTGCCTGCCCGTCCGCTATTCCTGGCTGCCCATCTGTCACTCAGTCAGTCTGCCTCGTCACGAACACCCCAACCCTTCGTTTCTGTCTTCCTCTTCCGCCGCTCAAGTCTCGACAGAACGCTTCTTGATTTGGCTGGCTACAAGCAAGGTCTGAGCGTGCGTGCGGCCGCCCATGTCTCTTCTATCTCCATCAGGCCTCCTTTGCTGCTCGTAGTGCGCGTGTGCGTGTGCGTGCGCTGTTCTAGTGTGCGCGCTGCTAGCTGCTGGCTTTTCGCTGTTGGCTGCGTGTAGATGTATGTATGTATGGACATGTGTGAATTGTCTGCGTCCGTGTCTTTGTGCTCGGCTTGTTGTTTCCACGGGTAAAGGGCCCCCATGCAGATGTGTATCTACGTGTCTGTCTTCTGTCTTCTGTCCATCACTTTTCTCCTCTCCTCTCCCTCCCTCCCTCTCCCAACCCTCCACTTTCACTTCACCTCTTCTCGCTGCTGCAACACCTGTACGCTGTCATGTCTCTCTCTCTTTAAGCTTGTCTCTGATCTTGTCCACCTCTCTGCCCGCTCTCCCCTCTTCTTTCTCGTTTCTTTGGCTTGTTCTTTCTGTTCTTTTCATCTTGTGTCTGTGTCTGTGTCTGTGTCTGTGTCTGTGTTGTGTTGTGTCTATGCCTGTGTCTATGCCTGTCTCTGTGGCTGTCTGTGTTGTCCCCTAGCCTGTCACCCAGCCAGTGCTTCTTTTCCTTGCCTACTGGCCACTGACGATGCATCAAATATATTCTACCAAACCCGACAGCAAGACATTGCCATCGGCAACTGGCAAACGGGAAACGATTGGCTCGTTCGCGTTCTGTACGTACATGTACACAAGTCTGTCTTGAGCAGCCACAGACAGGTTTTGTGCTCGCAGTAACAGTGCAAAACAGCGAACGATGCCTTTTGCAGTGCCTTGTGCAGTGCCTTGTACAGTCCGTCTGCCTCTATCTACATGCGTCTGCGTGTGGTGCGTGTGCGTGCATTTCATCGTGCATAAAACCTTGACCTTGTTCCAACCAAAATACATTTCCGTCTCTGTCCCTCCCCTCCCCTCCGCCCTCCCTCTCGCTCTTTCTGCCTCTCTGCCTTCCGATTCGCTCTCACCTCTGTCTCCTCCGCCCTCTCTGCATCGTCGTCACCGCCAGCCCGTGTCTCTTTGTGCGCGCTGTATGTCGCGCGTACCTGCTTCTAAACGTCCACTGCTTCCCGTGTCCGCCCTATTCAACGTTTGGCAGACTCTATCTATGGCTCTCTCTCTGGCTCTCTCTTCGCTGTGGACGGGTAGAAGCATGGACGCCCTGGTGTAGCGCAGACTCGGTGCATATACACCTGAGAACACGCACTCACGTAGTCGGCACGGCTTGCTGCATAATATTCACGGGAGAGAAGAGACAAGCAACAAAAAAAAAAGAAAAGAAAAAAAGAGGCAGCCAGAATCAAAGGCCAAGCCAGGCCAGTCCCAGCGGCCGCTTTGTTTTGCACATCACACATACAAACAAACAATCGTACATGCATAGTATAGCTAGCAACCTTACCGCCGCCAGCAAACCAGCCCGCCGCCGTCCGCCTGCTGCACGAACCTCTTATCCTGGCTTGTCCTTGCTGGCAAAAGGCGGGCGGAGTTTATATTTTATATTGTGCCATTTCTGCCTTGCTGGCTTGGCTTTGACCTGGCCCTGGCTGGACCTTGACTTGACCTGACTTGGCTTGGCTTCAACAATGAAGTTACACATACTTTCTTCTCCGTTGTCCTAGTCGAGTTTGTTTGTCTTGCCTGGTCTTGGACGGGGCCCGTCAATGTCGTGATATGAGCCCGTACACCACTAGTTGCTGTTGTTTTTGTTGCAGGCTAGCCAGTAACAAGCAAGCATGTAGCCTGTTTTCACCTGCTGTCAAGGCGTTCTTCTGCTCATTTCTTTCCTTTCCGTTCTGCTGTGCCGCTTTACGGTGTGGCTCTGTTGGTGTGGCCCTCTTAGGGTGGCCCTCTTCTCTTAGGGTGGCTCTCTTGGTGTGTTGCTCTCTCGACTTGTTCTCCCTCGCTCTGTTCTCTAGTCCCTTTGTTTTCTCTCTATAAAGCCCACAGGCGGACAGCCAGCGTTTGCGCTCCCGGTTTGCACATTCTTTTTATGTTGGTGGTGTGTCGATACAACGTCTACGGCCAATATGATAGGCCCTCCGTCTGTGTTGTGATGGCGGTACCGACCAGGTACCGCCGCAAATACACGGCAGCACAAAAAGAGGGCTGAAAGCAAAGTCCTGCTGTGTTGCATGGGGCGAGACTCGAGTCCATTTTTTTGTGTTTGTATTGTGGTTTGCAGTGTTGCTTTTTGTCTCTTTGTCCTTGGCTTTTTGCCAGCTGGCGTGTTGTGTTTCCTTGCATGGCTGAGATGCATAGTGTAGCATCAAGTTTGTGGGTTTGCACGTTTTTCACGTCTGTATACGTACGTACATGCGTATGCATACGATGGGGGACATTGTACCAAGTGTGTGTGGAAGGGGAAGAGTTGATGTGTGTAAGTCTACAGCGCAGGTGTAAGTCTACAGTGTAGATATAAGTATAAAGTACGTACCTATGTAGTGTAGTACTCGTATAATCCAAAGCCGAGTCCTTTGCCCAATTTGGAAGTTGCCCACGCTGCGGTGCAACACCAAAGCCCTAACCCTAGCAAACGTTATGCCCTATCAAGTAGCGAGTGTACAAGTCCACGCCAATGTTTCCAACCTTACACATGCGCCTTGCCTTGCTTTTTCTGTGCTTCAAGAACAAATCTGTTTAGCCAGGCCACCGCTCATTGGCTGCTCTACCCAACAGCAATCACACGCTGCCGCGTCCTGTTCGTGGTGTGTTGCAGCTCGTTGTTTGTCGGACAGCGTGAGCTACTGCATGCATATTGACCCAACACAATCAACCGGCAAACGCTGTAGATGCACTGCTATCAACGATGTGCGGCCGGTCTGGATGCTCGAGAGTAGAGCCTAAAGTCTCGAGTCTTGAGTCGAGGGTCGAGAGCTGCTGCCTCGCTGGCTGCTCCGCCACCATCGGACGGAAAGCTATTTTCATCGCGTTGCACACTGGCACTGCCGCTGCTTGCTTCATGCAGGCACACGGAGGCTGAGCCCTAAACATCAGCGCATTTTAGTAAGCCGAGGACTCGACGTGGGTGACGAGAGAGAGAGAGAGAGGCAAGCGACGTTTGTGCGTTGTTATCGCGCACAAGAGCAAGACAAGCGTATGCAGTCACGAGCAGAAGCAATATTGCACAAAAAAAACACAGAAAAAGCAAGTCTCATGATTACGAGGGGGCTTTCTCACAAACGGCGGGCAGCCAACACAAAAAAAAAGAAAAAAAAAGAAAAAAAAAAAGAAGAAAACAACAACAACAACTCGCATTGCATCAACAAACAGAACAAACAGCAAAGTGTCTACACACTTTTGTCGTCTGCATAAAAGCCGAGGGTGGAGAGAGACCGACAAAACAAATTATGAACAAACGACAAACGTCGAGTAAAGCGGTGTTGTAACTGTGATAATATAGGGGTACAAGACAGGCCCATATTATTTTGGTGTCGAAGAGAAGTACCCTTGGTAACAGAAACAGACCCTACTGCAGGAAGAGGGATACCAAGGTCCTCCTCGGCGGTGTTTGCTTTCTCTGTCTCTCTTGGCCAAACGGGGACAGACATGTGTTGTGTTGGATGCATACATGCAATGCAAGAGTATATTTTCAGGTTTGGTTTCATGTGTGCAGTGCAGCGGAGTGCAGTGCAGTGCAGTATGCAGCGTGTATGCAGCCAGCTCTGCACTTGCTTGCTGCACCGCCTACACAGCCAGAGAGATATATCACTAATAGCTAATAGCTTTGCCATGCTATTGCCAGTTGGTGCTGGCTTGTGCCCAATGCTTGTAGTACTCTTAGGTGCAAGTACAAGGCCGGGCCAAGCTCTATCTTAGTATAATAAGAAAAGACACAAGCCTTGACTAATACGTAAGCAAGTACCAACACCAACTCTCTTTGTCGTATGTCACAAACAAGTGGTTCGTGATAGATGGCCAATAACATAAACTTTACCTTACACTTACACTTAGCTTGTATGCTTGACCTGATCAGACTTTGGCTTTTCTTGCTCATCGCCTGGCACGAGCGTCTCGTCTGGCAGAGAAGCCCGCCGTGAAGCGGTGAACAGCCAGCTCGAGAGCTTGGCTTTGGTGAAGCAGCGCGGCCCCGCCTCTTGTATAGGGCAGATATCTTATTCAAGTACTTAGTACTTGTGTGTATATTTCGAGTGTGTTTATTCCAGCGGGAACATCGTGGGGCCGTGAACTCAACCTCGTTGAAGTTCGTGCGCTTTGGCCTTCGTTTAGACGGGATCACATGATCGTTGCTAACACCCACACTTGGCAAGACGAGCCCCCCCCCCCCCGGCCACAGATAGCCCAAGTTGGTTCTCTTGGGCCATGTTAGAGTGTGCGTGCGGACAGTGCTTGGTTGTCACTACCTTGCCTTGCCTTGCCTTGTCTTGATCTTGCAGTGCAGCGCAGCGCAGGACATGTGCAGCGCAGGACATGTGTAGCTGCTTGCATCTTACATATTGCATATGCAGCGTTAAGGTTGAACTTGGACAGTGACAGAAGGGCAGCCAGAGCAAAGCCGGTGTGGTGTGGCCCTTATGGCAGACGAGACATTTCGCTACAACGATAAACCGAGACTTCTTGCAACGGCAAATCCTAGAGTCTGAAATATGCACGCCTGCAGCTCAACACATTCCCCGTTGCTGCTGCTGCTGCTAGTGATGATATCATTCTGCTCCTACACATCTTCTTGTAGGCTGTGTGTCTTTTTTGGTTCTTCTACTTTGTTGCCTAATGTCTCGTGTGAGTATGTGAGTCTGTGTCTAATCCGAGTACACTGTTCGTAGTGGCCAAATCCAGATATCTCCCAACCGCGTATACACCTTATAAACCTGGTCGGCTGTTCCTTCTTAGTCCTCGATTGTCTCACAGCCTATTGTTCTCGATTTGACAGCTTTGTCTACAATCTTGGACGCAGCCAAAAGGAAAAACAAAAGAAAAACGAGACGACACACGGCTCAAGATTTCCCTGTTAGGCGCTGGCGTGACTCGTTCTGGCTGCAGATGATGTCAACGTCCATTCCGGCCCGGGCCAATGAGACAGCCAGACGACGGGTGTCAATGTTTTCTTTTTCTGAGCTGCACAAGTCACGAGTCAAGAAGCAAAGAGATTCGACTGCGTCAGTCCCGGCCACTCACGGTAATTCAATGTGTGTGTACGAGTATAGCGTCGTGCGGCACGGCACAGCACAGCACAGTATAGGCCGTGTCCTCAATGCAGTACTAATGTCCGAGTCTCTGACTTCTTGTCACGCTTGCTCGCATTTCCCATGTCAATCACAATTACACCATTGACAATTGACAATTGACATGGCATTAGGATTGGCATTAGTCGAGACTAGTGTGCGTAGGTCTGCCAACTCTGCAACGAATCAACAACACACAGCCATTTTCTTTTCTTTTTTTTCTTTTTTGGTTAGGCCGGAAGGACGGCCCCGGACCGCGCTGTTAACGAAGGCGGGGTGCAGCGAGAAATACAGAATGCAGATATGGAGGAATGGCTAGAAGAGACGGTTGAATAGGTATCATGTATGTTCTGTGTGTTCTGTGTGTTCTCAAAAGGTGGCCGGGCTTCTTGTTGTCTCTTTTTCTTTTTGGGTTCCCACTAACTCTTCACCGCTGTTGGGCGTACTTGTGTATATTAGCGGTGACTTTTAGGTGCTCGTACTACTGCAACTTGCGCCGAGTGCTACCCGTAGTATCAACATTAGCTATGGGCGGGTTTGAAGAGAGGCGGCGATAGATAGTGAGAGAGTGTAGAAGGCCTGGTCAGTCTCTGTTTCTCTTCTAGCCTCTCTCCTTGTGTCTTGTCCTTTGCCTAGTCAAACTGCTGCACAGCCAAAAAGGGAACCCTAGCCGGTGGCTGATCGGCTCTTGGTTTAGAGACTTGAAGAATAAAATGCAAGATCTGGTTGCATACGAGGGATTCTTGTTCATTTCCGCCAATATGAAACCCCTCGTCTTCTATGCAGCGGCCTTTATCATGCCATCCGCCCACAACCACGACTACACGACCACACCACACTAGCCCGTACAAGCCTGTGGAAGCCCGTACAAGCCCGTAAAAGCCCGTTCAAATGTACCGCCTATAACCCACTATAACCGCCTCCAAGACGCTACCGTAGCAGCCGCGAGGATCGCGTCTAGTCATTGAAGAAGCAATACTTCCTGTCTAGACTATTTTGAAGTCTGCAGAAAGACTAAAAAGAAAGGAAGAAGAAAAAAGTCCACGCTTGCAAATGCGACGCTGCCAATCAAAGTCGTGATCCGCGTGTCGTTGTCAAGTTCTTGAGCACGTCTTCTGACAAACATGCTACACCGCATACAGCCCAGGTAGGCCCCCTGTAATTGTGCCCAAAGGCCCTGAAGGCTAAAGAACGACAACTGCAGTTAAGCTAACGCTAACGGGCCAAAAGGTCTCTGGCCTAGGGTTTGACGGTCCGTTTACCTGCCAATATTGTTTGTTGATTTACTGTGCTATAGATATAGAAGCATCTTTTTTTTTCTTCTCTTTTTTTGTCTTCCTCCCAGGTTTATAGCATGAATCGCCGAAAGCAATTCATCTTAGTCAATCACACATCTTGAAACCTGCCATGTCAAAGCTCTTCTTTTGTAACACATACACAATATAACACAAGTCAGCACTACGTTCATGAACGAGTGGCAAACTAATAACACCTGTGGAGTTAATGTTAGTGTTGTTAGGGTTATTGCAGCAGTGCCTTGATTCTCAGGCCTCCTACACGTCGTCTATGTGTTTCAGGCCGTCCTCAGGCTTTCTACCACAATGCCCTACAACACATGGCAGATGGCAAATAGCAGAGCCTGGCTGGCTGCACGCAAGCTTGGACGCCGGCTTACGGTATTGCTTGATGCACACTCCTGCTGATAAGTTGATCTCACAGAAACGGATGCGTACATAACGTTATCGCGGGCAGTGAAGAGACAACAGACGACCGCGAGAGAGAGAAATAGGCGGTCTGATCTAGTCTACAGTCCTTTACGATTTGTTGGATATGTACTTACAAAGTCATAGCCTATTGACACCCGGCCTCAAGGGCCAGAGGAGGTGAAATGCTGAGATGAATTCACCGTGCATGCATGTACTTACATATATACAGCATACTTACATACGGAGGGGACCCAACGTGCAGCAGCGTGCAGCAGCACAGGATGCACTGCAGTACGGCCTGAAATATGCGGAATGCACAGATATAATAGAGGTAGGGAAGAGGTAAAAAGAGGGGAGGGCAGGAGGAGGAGGAGGGGACCCAAGACCTAAGATCGCGCAGCATCAAGATGTTGTGTAAAAAAAAGGGAAAAAAAGATAAAAAAAAGATGAAAAAAGATAAAAAATCCCCAAAAAAGCTCAAACCACCATTCCTCTTCGCACCCACACAATATCACTTTCCCGTGCAAGTTCAAGAACGGACATGAGGCACCGCGGCGACCCGGCTGCCGATGCTGTGCTATAGGCTTGCTTGCCTAGCACTTCGCCTCGGCGAATATTCTCCAGCCATCAGACCGGTCATTTTGTTTGTCCGCACATGGCGTTGTAAGATCTCCGGAGATATTTCCCAGCGGGACTCTGTCTTGATAGCGAATAGCCCGTGGCTGTATTACCCAATATTTACGTGTTGGTTTATCGAGAGATATTTTGTGGTAGGGGCTGAGATCTGTGTGCATGTGTGCATGTGTGCGTGTGTGCGTGTGCAGAGCTTCACTCTCATTTGCACGCCCAGCCTACGAGACTGCAGAACGTCCTCTTTGTGACAGGCAACGACTTTGGTTGACTGCATAGTACCAGCCAAAGAACGCCAGGACAGAGACATGAAGCCGATCACAGAACCTTGACATGGCATGCTGCCCTGTGATTGGCTGCTGGTCTGACCAGGGGTTTATAAGCCAATAGTAAATACCAACTAGAAGCCGCTCGACTTATGCGCTGGCCCTGTTCGAGACAAGGCCAATTGCTTGCTCGTTCAAGCCACCCACTGGACGGACGTCCTTGTGTGGCTTCTCGCTGACAACCGCAACTCGACTTATTTTCAAGCGGCAACCGGCATGGCGGGAAACGAACTCGGATCAAGTGACTACCTCCAGGAGTCAAGGCGTAGAGCCACGCCCTCCAGGCCATTCTTATCTTGACCACCCGCTTTGGCGGCAGCGTTGCTTTGTCTTTGTCCATATTGTGCTTCTATTGGTCTTGTTATGATATCAGGCACCTGTATAGTCGGCCCCATCAGCCAATGTCAAACCGAGTGTCGGCCACTTGCAAAGCCAAGAGGAGTGAGGTTAGACGTTGCAGCACGCCGACAAAGATACCACGCTGCACATGACTGCACAGGACGTTTCAAAGTATAACCAATACCCGTCCGTGGCCCAGATCTTTTTTTTTTTTTGCAGTCCGTCTTCAGTCCTTGTTGTCCGTGGCCTTCCGACACAGGCAAGGCAGGAGAGGAGAGCACATCCAAGCCTCCAATAATCCCTATATTGCACACCCTTCCAGCGCCCCGACGTCTGATATAGACCTACGCGCGGCGATGTTGCAGACGCTCGGTTCAGAAGTTACCACGCCGCTGCAGCTTTAAAGCCAATGGCAAAGCCCAGAGGCCATTCGGGCTGTTCTGGTGACCCGGCGCCGCAGACACGATTACAGAGACGTCATTCCTGTCGTCCGGGAGAGAAGGGATTGACTGACTGCACTGTATGGTATTGTACTGTACATGCGAGGATATGTATTGACAGACGTCCTTACATACATAGCCATCATCTCTTTTCCTCGTCCTGTCTGAACCAATCCACAGCACCGCCATGACGTATATATGACGCAGCTTCGTCGCATACACCTCTCGGCGTTATGCCTCAACCCCGTCTCGGCCACTGTTCAAGCGTAGTTTCGTCTGCCCATCATTATTAGAAGGTGGTTCTAGAAAACGCATCTTGAAACTCTGTGATGCTGCTATTTTCGAGTTTTGCCACTGATTGACGCAATGGGGAGGGAGTATGGGGAGTGATCCTAGACCCTAACATCTAGGGTTGAACATCATCCACAAAGGGCAATAACCCCTGGGACTCGAGATGGACTCGAGATCCTTCGACTTCCTATCTTGGACGTCGCCCCCTCCCTCCCCCATAATCCATCCCGTTTTCAAGTCTGACCATCTGCGCTCAGCCCTTTTATCACGCAAGAACACTGCCTCGACCTGCCTTTGTTTCTCGTTGATGGTTCCTCTTACAAAGGGCAGGCCTAGGAGAATAAAGTAGCAATATGAGCAAGCTGGTTCCTGGATTACAAGGCCACCGCAAGCAAGTATTGGCCATGGTTGGTCCCAGTCTGTGGAAGATGACATGACAGGGCCGTGGGGACGAGATCATTGTGCTGGACCTTGCTTCTAGGTCGTCTTTGTGCAGGCCGCCGACCCCGACTATGGTAGGGGATATGGATCGCGGTGGGTGGACAGGCTCACTTCATTTCAGGTTTGGCTCTCGTACGTCCGGTCTGACAGACGAGAAACCCTTGTAATGATTGTTGTTGTTCGTTGTCCCCGAAATTTCAGTGTAGTGCGTAGCACCAGCCATCTTGGTCAGTCTCCCTCTGATTGCGACGTTGAGAGGCTTTACCGACATCTTGGACCCCCCGTACAATAGGCCAGTACCACCATTTAACAGGTTAAGGCCTGCGAGAACAGCCTTGGAAGCCTAATGGAAACCCTCTATTGTGTTTGAATTTCTCGCCAAATGGCTTCTGGAAAGAAACAAGGGGATGCAGCCAAGAAGGAAAAGAACAACAAAAAAGGAACACAATAGAGAGAGCAAGACATGGGTTGGGGCCGAGGCTATTGACGGGGTCAAGAGAGGGTTGTTTGGCTCGTACTCGGATGGCGAGGCTGGTGTGCTGGACATGTACAACTGAGGCTTCTGGGACGACTATCCTGTCCGCGTGGCCAGAGAGGTCTTGTTGGTCATTTCGAGATAGTTGGAGAGTTGCATGGCATGGTATGGCTGGGTATAAACCAGACGGCTGGTTCTGAGGACCCTGGGCTTCAGATCAGTTGCCCATGGCAATGGGATGGATAGTATCGAGCATGTGTGTACATACTTGGATACACAGCCAAAACAACCTGCGTCTTATCGGCATCCAGTGTGTATCTCCGCTTCTCGGGCGGACAGACTTGACGAGGAGATGTCGGTGAAGCCCAGCCATTGCTTATAGCCCATGTTTTTTTTTTCTTTTTGGCTTGGACGACATGTCGCGCCGTGTACTCGTCGATTAGACTTTTACCGTTCAACCAGAACGCTGCGTGCATCTGCATCTACCGTTGCGTTGCGTTGCATCTTGCGTCTTGCGTCTTGCCTCTCTGCCCTGCGCGCGCGTTGTGGGCGGTGGGTGGGTGGGTGGGATGCTTGCACACCCGTCTCCGTGGGACAACAAGATATTGGTGGGAACGAAGAGAGAGCGAAATATAGAGAAAAGATCACTGGAGGACCCTGGCACCAAAGCGTGCATTAGGGCTGGACAATTTCGCCCCAAGATCAGTGAAGCCTTAGCCACTATCAGGAAGCAAGTAGTGAGCAAGCAGGCCAGAATCACGCCGACTTGAATCCTCCCGCTCCCATAGACATAGACATTAACACGGCTGTGCCTGTGCCTGTTATTCCTTGCTTCTATCGCGGGGTTTTGACGAGCATGGCGGTGAAGCTTTGTACGTTTAGTGCGCCGGGACGATCGCAGAGTCCAAGTGTTGTGCGACTCCCCGGCGGCCTTTTTTCTTTTTTTTCTCCTTTTTTTTTCTCTTTTTTTTTTCTCTTTTTTTTCTTTCTTTTTCTTTTTCTTTCTTTTTTCCTCTGCTTATTGTTCGGTGGCTTTGTCTTGTTCGTCTTCTGCTTATTCGGACGTGACAGTTTTCCCCCTCCCCCCACGTGCACACGCTTTTTTTACTACTTTGTTTTCTCCGTGGCGTACTTGTATATGTCCATATCAACACCGCCTTCACGCACGGGGGGCCGAGAGCCAGCTCAGAAGAAGCATAAGCAGATGGCACCCAAGGTGGGCGCATGTCAGTGTCGGATGCAAGCAAGTAAGGCCATCCCATCCGTATGAAATAGCGGAAAACAAAGTAACATGGGCTATGCCAAATACATGCCACGGCCATTACGAGAAACCGTCGCCCAATGACAGCTGCATTAATGCGCGTGGACCCTAACCGGACTGTCTGCTGTATTGGACGCTACATGTGACGACTTGCAGGCCGGCTCGACCAATCATGGCCAACCGCCATGCCGTCAACAATGCCCTCAGATGGTCATTGTCGGGCACACAAAATACCAAAGACCCTTCTGCCTTTGATCCTTTATCTGATGAACGGTGGTGGTGTCTGATCCCACCGAGTTGGACAGTATTGGAATTGTATTGGTAGCGGTAGTGGTATTAGTACTGGCAGTGGTACTGGTCCTAGTATTAGCACTGGCACTGGTATTGGCCCCGACCCGAGCTCAAGCCAAGCCTGAGATATCCGCCCACTCTTTGACCCTTCAGTTCATTTTTAGACACACACGTTTGCATGTGTGCAAGTACATTTCACTCTGTACGGCAGTTGTACCAGAACGGGCACAGCTTAACGGCTGCTGGTATTGCAGAGAGGCTAACTAAGGTGGCTCTAGCATCGAGCACATGCGCTTTCTTAATAGGGCGTGCATAAACACGTCCAGACACGGAGGGGGAACAGGCCACCTCTTTTTTTTATTATTATGTTTCTTTTTCTCTTTTATGTCTGTTATACTACGCCTCCGTCTTTTTTTGCCTCCCCGTTGGTAGCAGCGGCCAAAGCCCTGTGAGTGACTGACGGTGTTAGTGTAGCAGCACCAGTATCAGCGAAACTGCCCCCAGACAAGACGTTGATGCACCTCGCTCAGTGCAGTCAGTGGTGGATGTCATGAACGGAGAGCTCCCTTCTGCTGCTTTGTGTTTTGGCTTGGCTCAGACCCAGCTCGGACCGGCTATATGCGTGATGTCTTATACGACCCAGCCATCTGGTGATTAATTCATATTCATATTCATATTCATATTCGTTGTTCTGCTTATCTTTACACCTCACGCCAGAGAAGGAGAACAAAGCGGTCTTTGTACTACTACATGGAGGTACTTTGGCCGTGTCCTCCAACTGCTGGTTGTCACTTTATTTTTTTCTTGTACGTCTTTTGGTACATGACTGTTGAGGCCCGGGCATCACCTAAAAGAGACACCCAACCATACGCCTATGCACACGGAGCACGTATACATTAAATCCGGGACTCCTACGTAGGCAGTCCCACAACCGTGCTTTTCTTGCTCGAGTGGGTGGTTGAAAAGCTCCCAAAACAGGCCTGCACGCAACAATTGCAGTCCCGAGGGCCCGGCCGGACTCCGAGTAAAGTACATGTAGCACAGCAGGCCACCGACTGCGCAGTGGACGGTGCGCTGGGTAGCTGTGTGCAGTGGCCGCTACGGCCACTTATTAAGGCTCTCTCGTGGTTTGAGTTCCGACGCGGAATATACGCAATGCACAACGCAACTGACGCTCATGGAGCCATGTGCCCTGTGCCCTGTGCTGTGGCCCAGCCCGCTGCTGCGTTGCACTGCTTCTAATAAAATCGGCCAATGGGCTGAAAGAGAGCATTTGTGCGTGCGTGCTTGTCTGCGAAGTTGGTCGTTCGTAAACGAACAAGTCCAAGTCCCAACTGAAAAGAAAGGGTGGCACAACCCGGGCCTACGGGTTCGGCTTTAGTGGCTTATACGTTAGTATCAACGACCAGACAAGACAACGCCAGGCTAGGACAGGACGTCTACTATGCGGCGTTGGCACTGCCTTAGCCCTCCTCCGCCCCCTTGCCACTACACATTCAGCGTACCTCGCCTTGTACGCCTCATCTTACTTCTCGACACCAGGCCGAGGGAAACAAAAACCTGAAAACCAAGCAAAAGGAAGCCTACCAAGAAAAGACAAGCCCCAGTCAAGCAAGCCAAGCAAGCAGTCAAGCCTCTCCTTCTCCTTCGTTCTTCCACCAACCCCATTGCACGGCCGGCCTGGCTGCCCCAAATCTAACCCTGAGCACTCAATAAAAGAGGTACCGGTAGCAAGGTAGCCTACAGGGGATATCCATGAAGCAGCTCACTCGCTGGAAGGCTTTCCGGAGCTGGGGGGGAGGGCGAAGACTGTGAGGGAAGGCCTAATCTTGGTCAAGGAAGCTCGGTCAGACAGGACAAGACAAGATGCACAAGCAGTAGGGCCAACTCATCCACAAAACAAGTTGGCGAGTTGGCTAACTAAAGGTCTGTGCACATGTGTGTGGTCTTTGGCTGGTTGGCTGGCTGGGTGACTGGCTGGCTGGTTACGCGGATTGATAGGCCACTGCACTGGGATGGGCCAAGCTTGCGCTAGGCCATGGAAATTGAGGCCAATAACAGCTTTACTGGGTAGGATAGCCTTCAACGCCAGCCTGCACGATATTTGTGCAGATACTTGCAGTTCGCAAGCTCTCCGTGTTAAGGCGGAACAACACAGGCCAGAGCGAGGGCTGAGGTATTCCGCATTAGGGATACATACCAGTATCACGACTATGCGTATTAGTCAGTAGGGTTATCCCGCACTTACACGCTACTTTAGATGGCAACGGACATGACCAACTTCCAAAGCCATTCACATTTCCTTATCTCCGATACTTGAGGGCGATCTCACGATATCAACAAAGGCCTAGTGTGATTTCGTAAACAGCAAAGTAATACTACATAAGTACTTAAGTAACATTATCATGTTAGCCTCGAATGTGATGCCCAATGTTCAGGGCCAGGCACGTGATAGCGAGCCAAGGAACCGTGTTCTGTCGCAAGCTAATCCGTGGACGGCAACCTAGGCCGGTGGCCAGCGTTTGGGGCCTTTAGGCTAGACCCGAGAGTGACATCGCCTGAGAAGATGGGGTTTTTGCTGTTCGACTATGGCCGCTGCTTTGCTAAACTGCTTAGCCATCGTTCTTTTGTCTGTTCTGCCTTCTCCACAGCAGCGCGGTTACTGCGGCCGCGCCGATGCAGCGATCGACGTTGGCATGTGAGAATATGGAGAGGCCCTTTTTCTTGTCTTGTCGTTCGCCTCTTTAGCCCTGCTTTGCACACTCTGGTTGCATTTTCTCTTCCTATTCAGCCCCAAAGTGCCCTTGTCCAGGTCAGGGCTGGCATAAGGAGGTAAGGAATGGCCACTGATGTGCTGTCTGGCTACTGCTTCTTGGCTGTGATAGGGTGCTCTAAAAGACTTTTGAATCAGCCACTGAAGTACCCTGTTTACAGTGCAGTCACACGTCCTACCAATTGCCTAAACAGGGCCCTTGGCTTGCCACGTACAGGCCTGTTCTAGCGAACAGAGCTCTCTGTCTGTCCACAGTTGTTTGAAACAGGCCTGAGCCTGCTGTTTTGTTTGCTCTGGCTCTTGAGAAAGCTTGGCTTGGCCAACTGGCAAATATTAACCCTTATACCCTGTGATTATTCATCCGCACTTCCTCCCTGTCCAAGACGTCAAAGTTTGGCGATGGAAGTTGGAAGTCGGAAGTCGTATAGTTGAAGCAGTACCACTGCAAAAAAGGCCTCCGTGGACAAGTTATAGTTACACTTTAGTCATCCTAACTGGGCCGTGATGCAAGGGACAGGCGGGAATACTAGCCGTACCTACATGAGGATATGCTACATGCTACACACATGCTACATATGACTGCAGACTACAGACTACAACTGATGCTACATGCCACCACAGAACACGGAGATGTCTCGACGCCTCCACTTGTCCAACGCAAGCCCTGCGCGGCCTGCGTTCAGCCGAGGCTCACAAGCAGCGTACATTCGCCTTGTCCCAGGGCGTTTTTGTGTGGATGACAACGACAGATGCTATTGACCAAGCGTCAACGTAGCTGTTGCATAATGCCCTCATCTAACATGCATAACGCACTGCATATGTACTTACATCCACACATATATCAACGGTACGCATCTTGCGCCAGCCAGCTGCCTCATATCCCAACACCTGCAACAGCCCAATTACAGGCTCGCCCAGGCCCATGGCCAGAACCAAGCACCGCGCTTTCAGCTGAAAACCCAGCAATAGCACCAAGGAGATTGAAACGAAAAGGATGACAACAGGCGAGACATCACCGGAGGCAAAGTAGAGGTTGAAGTATGTGGTTGATAGGCTACAGCAGGGTTTTAAATCAGTCATTCATTCTACTCGCATCCGTCCAGCCCAACGCAGCTTTACAGCATTTGCAAGACAGGCATTAAATCACCAGAGCAAGCCCCAAATCAACCCCCTCCCCCTCCCAGGCGACTGCCTCCTCCTCCCCCGTATTGTACGGGGCCGACATGGCTTATAGCTGGTGGGCTGGCTGGCTGGCTGGCTGGTCCTCCACGCCGAGTCCAATACAAAGGATTGGTAACCACCGACGGATCCAGATCCATATTCCATCTTATTTTCTTATTTTTGGGGCATCCAGTGCTCTTTTCGGATGTATAGGCGATGTTCCCGTCTCCCCGTGGGTTGCTTCAATTAGCCAGGGCTCTTCTCTTGTTGGAAGTCCCCCAGTGAATGCAACCTTCGAGCTCTAGAGCGTTGCAGTGTGATGTGACCCAAGGGCCCCGAGCAATCAACCCTATGGCTTGGATCCCAAATTTGCATATGCCTGCTTTGTAAGGCGTTGAAGGAATTCCTGTAGAAGGTCGACATCAGGGATGCTAACGTCAGACTTCAAAACATAAGCCGTCAAGTTTGAGCGAGCACGTGTGGTTAGGGTTAACACCCGAAGAGGGTTATGCGATGTCCAACACGGAGTGGTCTAGACTCCCGGACAAGACGAGTCCTGAGTGCTCCGTATAACACTTGCTTTTTGCAGTTTTGTTTCTTCCTTTCTGCAAGCCTCGCTTCCTCTTTTAATCCTGTTGTTGGTGTTGTTGTTTTTGTGTATGTCTTGTGCATTCCTGTCAATCACTGACTCCAAAAGGTCGTGATATGCTATAGACGAGGATATTAATATCGAGAAGCCCCCCCCAGCTGACAAGCAGAACCTTGGCTGTGGTTAGGACTCGACTCACGGCCTGTACAATAGGTTGGAGTTGGCAGGGAGCTTGAGAAAAAAGCGACGGCCAAACTTGTTCATAACGCTGTCCTTCAAGGGGCTGAGGTTTGTAGTCTTCCAGGGTTCCCATCTAATGCCTTGTCCCCTCCTCCTGCTCGTCCTCGTCCTCCCCCCTCGTCCCCCGGACTTTGCATGGCCATTGAGCAATTTTGGAACGGGTTTTCACATCCTATTGGCCTGTTCCTGGCCTCTCTACTTACCAGGAAACAGCCAGCAACGGACGAGCAAGGGCTCCTGGCCAGCACACCATCTTACCCGGACCGCGGGCAAGATACCCCGGTCCTAGAGGCTTTCTGGGATAGGAAGAAGCTTGATGATGCCAGGACCTTGTCTGGCGGGAAAAGAAAAGAAAAGAAGAGACATGGGCCTTGTGGTTTCGTAGATGAATATTGTCTCCTTCTGGTTCCTTTGCCTGGTTCCGAGTGATCGTCCCAACCCTCGTTTTCCGTTGATATATACAAATCCGTCTCTATGTATTGCCTTTTTTCTTTCTTTTTTTCTCGCCTAATATGTAAGCCCTGAAGTCCGAGGCAAGGTTTGTAATAGGGAAAGAAAAAGCCCCTCCTCCGCCGGAGAAAGCTCACGCTTGTGGAATACTAGTCTCGCGGAACTGCCCTCGTCCTCTGGAACCAACTTGAGGGCGTCGTTCGTTGCCCAATGTGGTGTTATTGGACGATTAAAGGTAACCTCTTCTCCTACGCGAGTAGACAATGGGGCGCCAGAGACCTTATTACCCTCCAGCTGGGAAGATCACCACCCAGGTCTCCATCTTTCGCGCGCTCTATTTCGTTGGTGGGCCTGCGGCGTGGTTCTGCGGCGGCGGTCGCGGCGGTTCTTGGGGCCCAGCAGCACCGCAGTGAGGGTGGGTGTATACTGAAGGTGTGGGAAGCGAGAGCCGGTGCCTTGGGATTTCAGGTGGCCGGCCAGGAGGACAGTCGATATTAACCAACACCACCAGACCCAGACGCGCGTAGGGGCTATGTGGCCAGGCTTGCGGAGCGTCGTCCGGGCCCCCGCGCAGATTTCAACGGCTGGATTCACGTTGGAACTTTACTTGATAGAGGACGCACACAGCACACAGCACACAGCACACAGCAGAGGGAATGGAGAATGGAGAACTCACTCCCGCTGGTCTCATAAAACGGTGTCTGTAGGCTGAAATTGCACAAAGGAAACGAGGCGCTGATCTAGCCCTGGTCGAGCAGCACGCAGGACGATGAAATCAACGGCGTTACATGAAAACTCTTCACTGCGACCATGATAGGACGAGCTCTATGGCGTTATAAAAGTTGCGGGTTCTCAGCAAGGTGCAGGTGCATATGGTGAATGTATGCGAGTACTTTGGACCAGTACGTACTGCAATACTGTCGCGTATTAATGACAGGCATAACACCACTAGCATGGCAGTGCCGGATAAAATCTGTAGCATGAAACGGCGCGCCAGGCCTTGCATGGAGTGTGTCTGGGTTATTCTGTTCTTTTTGCTGGTTGGCAGACTCGCTAAGAACAGACAAAAGCGGACGAGATGTGTGTAAGTAAATATTATGCTGTGCCTGGGCCTCGGCGTGTGCTTGTGTAAGTAAGTGCTTGTGCAAGGGCTGGTGTAAGGCCCCGTGTAAGTGATGTGCACAGGCTCTCTGACCCTAACCCACTTGCTCATTATTACGAAACAGTCCTGGTCTGGGCTAATCCACGGGAGCGGGACGGTTGTCCATTTCTGGCTGCTCTTGATACCCGGGTCCAGATCTCATTGTCCAGCTTCGACCCTGGCGGCCTCATATTCCACACTATATGCGATTGCGAATAAGGAGCTGGATAGATAGATGGACGTCCAAAGTGCACTAAGGATCCTCTTTGCCAAGATCACCAAGATCCAATGTCCTATGTGCTGTATAGAGACGGGCTTTCCAGGACCGGGTCTTGGGGTTTGGGGGGCCTTAGGGCGGCCTTGGGAAGACGAGGTCCTCTGGCGCGATGGAGCCGGAACGAGATAAAGGACGAGAAGGATGGGCAAAAGGAAGTTGAGGAAGAGGAGGACGAGACGAGACGAGACGAGGGGCAAGAGAGAGAGGAAGAGAGGAAAAGAGACCAAGAGACATCAAGAGAAATGAGGAAGAAAGTCCGCCAAGGTCTGAACGTAAATGTGACGTGGATCAAGCATTCACGAACGGTGTCAGATTCTTGCCCCATCAAGACAAGCCACGGCCGCTGGACGGAGGGCTGAAGGGTTCAAACAAACGACAGCGGCGGGCCTTTCGAGAGAGGAGAGGGGGCAGTGCGTGCGTGCGTGCGAGAGTACTTACGATTCCAGCGGGTGACTGACTGAGTAGGTGCGTGCTCAAGCCCATCCCATTGCTACCAGGAAGCTACAAGGCAGTGATATAGGACCGTCGCAACAATATTAGCTCCCATGATTGGACGGAGAGGGGGCCAGCATGACATGGCATGGTGGACGGCGGGATGCCCATGGTTTGTTGTGCCACTGCCACCTTGTCGATCACACACGCCGTCTATACTTTTCGTTTTGTGTAGCTAGACCTGTGTATACGTGTATATCTATGCGTGCCACTTATAGCGGAGGCAGGCGGCGTTTGACACAGATCTTGACGGGCATGTGCCTCAGTACAGTCAAGCATGTTCGGCTAGAGTTTCTGTCTGGTGAGCGGGGATACAAGCCCCATCGTGTGGACTTGTTCCAAGCCTGTTCTATAGCGGCCTCCTCCAGGCTCAAGATATTGGTGGCTCCGGAGCACCTCCACAAAAGACAATGAAAAGTCTGTCGAGATTCTAGAACTCTGGATGCGCTGACGTTGGAACTGAAGACGCAAATTCTGAAGGGGATTAAAGACCTACATTAGCGAAAAACAGGCGAAGCCTCATGAGAGAAATGTAAACAGCGGGCAAAACAATGAACAGGGAAAAACGGAAAGAAATACCACAAAAAGAAACAAAAAAATAAAGGAACAAAAGAAAGGCTTAAACGAACAAGCCGCAGCTTAGCGGTAAAGTCCGTTCACCCAGCCCAGCCAATAGCATAGCTGAACGGCATGCCCAATAGTCTGGCTTGGGTTCTTTGGCGAAGTCCCAAGACTGTGGAACTGGGGCCCTCTCCTTCAGGCTTTGCCACTAAGAAGCCCAGAAAGCAACCAGAGTTCAGGGCCAAGACTGGAAAAAGGCCCTGATTTGGCTTGCAATGTTACAACGCCTGTTCTTTTTGTATAATTATCGATTTCTTTTTCTTTTTTTTCCTTTCTTTTCTTTTCTTGCAATTCCTAGCTCCGCTTAGGAAACCTCTCTCCGGAGATACAGCGAACAGGGCCGGCCCACAGTGCGACCCAGGGCAGCGGCAAGGCCTTTCCAGTGGCCAGCCTCTATATTTACAGGGGAGGCGGGCCCTGAAGAGGGCTACAATTGTGCTGATTCCACACGCGGAGTTAATTCCTAGCCATAACTACACGGCCAAGATGCGTGCTTTTGTAGTGAGTGAATATATGCCCGTACCAAGAAAGTAGATCGCATGTCAAGATAATGCAAGCGCATCCAACTCAACGAACTATCTACTAGTAGCTAAGCTCGCTCGCGTAGAGGCAGCACCAGAAACAGTTCGTGCGCCACCACAGACAGACAGGAGGAACCCACGGGCGTGGTGTTTGGTTCGGCCGTGTAAGAGAAGGCCTGGCAGGGCCCAGCACTACGGAGCCCAGCACTACAGGGCCTCTCAGTGCATGTCCCAGGGCCAGGACAGGGCTGGCCTAGGCCCCAACCCGCCTGTCCGTTCGCCCGCCTGTCAGGGCCTCGCACAGAAACGACAGGGCCGAAAACAGGACGAATAGCCAGCGGGGAGAAGGGAGTGGACAGGAAATACAGCATCGGAGAGTACCACAACGAAAGTACACTCACGCTAAATGCAAGTTTCAAGGCACTGCTAATATTGGTACTAATACTGTTCCTGGGCAGAGCACCCAAAGGCCTGGTCTAGGCTAGTCCTTCCCCTCCCCTCGATGGTCTGTCTGCAAAATGCAGGGCACATGTCGGACGACGGGGCAGGGCTCAAGACCCAAGACCTAGAACAACGTCAAGCAAGTCTTGCCGTTGATGCTCGAGTGTCTCATCCGGGGAACAGCCGGAAGCTGATTTCACAGTGCCGTCCTGCTGACGATACGGATGCATGCACTTGGATACATATGCACTTGTGTGGACTCTTGTTAAGCGCAGGTTTTTCTTCTTTTCAGGCCAGGCGTAACGCAACGGGTCGATCTCGAGATAGATATGCACACAACAAGTAGGTTACCCGGCCGGATTTCAAGTAGCCCGTGTGAGGTTGTGTTGCTTGGCTGGCCGGGTTGCATTGGTCCACGGAATTCGGAGCCCCGTAGTGATTTGCGACTGTGCAGGCTTGAACCCCGTTCTGATATTTGGTCTAGGATGAGGAAGAGACTGGCCTGAAGCAATGTTGGTGTACTGATCGTCAGGCAGAGGACAGGCAGAGGACAGGAGGGAGACAGGAGGACAGGAGGAGAGGAGGAGAGGCAAGAGTTTGAGCAGTCACTCCCTCCCTCTCCTTGACCTGCACCCTCCCCTGGCCTCAAGTCGCCGCAGTACTACATGAGTATCATCTCTGTCAATCATCTCGTCGGCCCCACCCTAGTTACCCGGCTGGCTCGCTTGTCTGCTTTCCTGCTTGTATATTTCTTTTTCTCTTGCTTCTTTTCTCAAAAGGATCACAGGAATCACGCGGTACTGAAGCCGCCTTACTAGAAAAGCCACTCAAATACACATCCTAGGCGAGAGGAGACGACAAGAACTTACGAAAAATTGAAACACAGGCCACTAGAACATAATAAGACGGTGCGGTGCGGTACGCCACGGTACGCTGCGGTAATGCTGTTGATATAGACGACAAGGTACCAGGTTGATGACACCATCTGTGGAAAACAAGATGGACATGAAAACAGAAGTTAACAGTGGGCCTTGGCTTGCTTGGGCCTGGGCTGATGGCAGATAATTGCCCTAGACGGCAGATAATTGTGAGCCAGACAAAGAGGAAGAGGAACAGGATGAGGAAGAAGACTTGGACAAGGGCTTGATCCCAAGTGGCTGGGTAGAGCCCTATCAGTAGCAGAACCACAGAACCAGAAGCCCGCTGCCCCCTGACTGGCGAGGAGGATAACAGGGCTTGTTTGTTAATCGAAGTGACAGGCTCTTTTTTTCTGTCTTGCCATGTTCCTGCATTTGTTTTGGCCTGTGTGAGAATGAGGGAGAGGCCTTGGCCATGTTACCGGTTTTGGTTCTGGTGGCACACAGCACGGGTGTACGCTATACGCTGCACTGCACTGCAATGCACTGCACACTGAATCCTCTTGTACACGAGTACATTCATGCAAACATGGACAAGACTCGCCGCTGGTGTCCTCCCGTATTCAACACAATTCCCCCTCCCCCCTCCCCCCTTCTCCCCGCTTGCACAAATCTACGTCCAAGTCTAGACCTCGGTGATCTTTTACTGCTTCTCTCCATAATCCGTCGTCTTGATTGAGCCCACGGCGCTGCAATTCGTGCATTTTGCATACAGCCAAACACCACTTATACTCCATTGGCTGTGCCGCTGTAGCCAATCAGAGGCCACAACCGCAACATACAGGCGGGCTTTGGTAGACTTGGACCGGGGACCCTACCAGTGGTGATACGCTGCCTGCGTCCTTTGTTCCTAGTGACTGTCTGTTGTAATTGTTCCTGTTGCCTGTCTCTTCTAGTTTGTTCCTGTTCTGTGTGCCGGCCTGAGGCATAAAAACACAGCAGCGTCGCAGTGGGCATAATTGTGATCTACCGCGTCCACTGCATTTCTGCATTGCTGCATCGCGAGAGCTTTCCCCGCCAATGTTTGCTGCTGCATAAAGTGGTCAAGAGATTACATTTGCCTGATGTAGCAACTCAAGAGTGCAGTGCAGTGGTGCATGTATCACGAGACAGCCATGAAGGGCGGAGGCGGAGGCAGAGGCCATACCATGCCTATGCCCATGCTCATGCAGCTAGTCCGTCTCTGCATCGGCCTGCATGCAGCGTGCATTAATTCTGCAGGTCTTTTCTAGGGAGAGACAGTTTTTCAGTGACAGGACAGTGCAATCGAGCGAGAACACAATGCAAGGAGGGGCGGGGGAGACACCGCCACAACACGACAGAAAGACGTCAGGAATAACAACATGGGATGGGCATGGACACCGACAACTACAACGACAATGACTACAGTGGCAGCTACAGTGACAGCAAGAATCACCTGTTGGCATCTACACCGGGTACAAGGAACACTATAAGCACTGAGAGAAATAAATAAAACGCGAGACAAACAGCCCAGCGGCAACTAAACAATGGCTCAACGGCAAGGCGGGCGGGCGGGAAGAGAAGGGATGGATATGGGTGGATGTACAGAGAAGAGACTTGCGCGCACCACGGGCGGATAAAGGTGGGAAAGCAGCGGGTGCGGCGACGAGGACTGGGTTTCTACGGGAAAGGCTAACAGCGAAGAAGGGAAGACATACGGACAGAGGGAAGGGGGCTAAGAGAAGGGGGAGAGGGGAGGGGGAAGAGGCATGTTACTCTGCCCGTACATACCTTGTGCCTGTTCCCGCCCGCCTCAGCTCAGCTGTGCTTTCTTTTTCTTCTTCTTCTTCTTCTTGTTCTTGTTCTCCTCCTCACTAACTGTCTACTATCCCGTGCCCAGTGTGAATGGCGGTGAGTTTGCAGACCGCATCTCCAATCCGAGCTCTAGTCCGGGCCACCGGCCACTGGCTGTAGATACTTGGATACATGCTACATGCTACTGGATGTCGGTGTGAGTGCAGCACCACGATATGCAAGCTACAGGTGGCACAACAACGGCCAGCCTCCAGCATTTCCACAGGCGTGGTGTTAGTCCTGGCTATACACGCTTACATAATGCCAAACGGCTTATACGCCTCCCTGGCATGTATCCGGTTCGTCCAACGTCCTGCTTTACATGGATGTGAAAAGAAAGGCTTCTATTTCTGCCTGACAAGGCAGGACAAGATAAACCCGTCCAGCGGGCCAGATTCAACTCTTTCGATCTCACGCACCCCTCATCATCTGCTACTACTGCTACTACTGCTACTACTGCTACTACTGCTACTACTGCTACTACTACTGCCACTGCTACCGCCGGCTTCTGTTTGTGCACAAGTTTCGACGATCCACAGGCATGAGCCTAGCTGACCGGTGTACTTAATATCCAGTCGGCCACTGTTGAATTGTATTTATTGGTCTGGGGCCCTTGTAAGTTGATCTCCTCCCCCTGTGCTGCGGACACCCACGTCGTGAAGCACAGCTGATGCCTTGTCGTTCCAGGTGTCGGTTCTTTTTCCTTTTTGCTGCCTGTACACAATGCTGATTGGTCTCGAGATAGACAGTCGTTCCTATAGCCTCTCTGGTTGCTGTCTTATACGCTCGCACTCCCACATATTCTTATTACCTCACTGTAAGTCAAGGTCCCAGGGGGGGCATCGACAGGGCAAGGACAATCTACCTCTTTAGGGAAGTCTTCTTCTTAGAGAAAAAAGCCTAGGCCCCAACTTAAACCTAGCCAGAGCTTCTTGATCCCCTGACCTAGGCTATATCATACTGTACTAACCCTCTTTTCAGTGGTGTGCTAAACGGGCAAATTAGCCTCGGACTTGGGACATAAGTTTTCCCTATTTGAAGGGACATCAGCAGAATGTAGAACCACTAACTTGCCCCACACCCGCGAGTGCCCTGCCTTCTGGAAGCTTGCCTTTCCACTGGGCTGTGTTTGTGATCCGATCCGGAATTTGTGGGTGGGTTGGTGGCTCAACTGAAAGGTGGTGGTGTGTGGCTTGACGGAGAAGCCGGTGGCTGTTTATTGAGCAGATCCACGGGTTTCTGGTGGCCTCGAACTCTCAGACTCCTACTTGGACTAGATCTGCCGACTTAACCAGACTTGCACAGGCGTATGCATCCAAGTTTCTGCTTGCCTGTGTTCGTGTTTGCGCGCGCACATTGCAGCACAAAGGAGGCCAAAGGAATGATAGCTGCTGCTGTATGAAACCCTAAGAAATCTGCGAAATAGAGATATTGACTTGAACGCTCCTGACACCTGCTGGTACGTGCGTGCATCAGATCTGAGCCTCTTTGTCTGCTTGCTGAAGTGCAGCTAGGTTAAAGCATGAACAAGAAACATCCCGAGATCTTGTGGGTGGCCTTTCATAATACATAGCATGTCCAATATACGCACTAAGAAACTCGCCTGTACAGGGACAGCTCTACCAGCCAGCCATAACATAACCGTACCGGTCTTAGTTATAGCTACAGAGGGGGGCAATTCCTATCAGGCGGCCAGCTAATAGGATTTTGCGGTCTTTAATTGTGCTTGTTCTCTATAGCGGTTCTCTATGGCTGTTCTCTATTCTTGTGCTTTGTATGGGTTTGTACACGGGACGCCCTTGCACAGCCGGCTGCACATACAGCATGTCAATGCGTCTGTGTATCCAAGTAAACCTACTTACACACGCCCACAGAGTTTTTTTTTTCAATTTTTTTTATCCCGCCCGTTTCTCTTTGCGTGTGGTGTGTGTGTACTTTTTTTCCCCTCTCTCGTCCGTTTTAGTCACAACTCAGATTTCTTTCAAGCTGCCACACAAAGACCAGAGCAGAGCCAACTACAGGGCTTTCTTTCTTTCTCTGCTTGCATGCACTTGACTGTAGGTTACTCGAGTACAGTTCTAGGGACCTCAGGGCCGAGTATCAACGATCAGCAGACATACGTAAGTATGCGTATGTAGTGTGCGTATCCGTATGCTTCCTTTTGCTCTCCGCCTTCAGCCCGCTGAGCTTCAGCGGGCAGACCATAAGAATGAAGACATGCAGGCCTCGTTGTCGATACCTATGACAATCACTTGGACAAGCTGGAGCGGGAGCTGGACTTGTGTTTTCTCTGTCTCTGTAGCCGTCTCTCTTGTCTCTCTGTCTCCTCTCCGTCTCTCTTATCGTACCCTCCCCTCAGCGTAACAATCTGCTCTCCGTCCACTCCAACTTCCGGCCAAACCTGGGTAGTCCCTCCCTCTTCCTCTTCCTCCCTCTCCTCCTTCTCCTCCCAATAAATGCGTTGTTTAACAAGCCGGGTGATAGGCCTCCGCTATTGGGGGCCCATCCTATCCTACTGCACCCCATCCAAGACGGTCAGTGCGGGTGGCTTCCTGCCACAGGGCTGGCCCAGCGCGCGATGAAATGGGAACAGGAACGGTGGATATTGGGGTTGTGGGAGCGAAGGGAATGGGCTGGCTGGCTGGCTGGCGGGTGTACCTGGTGTTCTGCGCTGGCTGAAGCTTCAGGCAAACAGGCATTTTTCCCATTAATTATAGTGTTACCACGATAGCGGATTGCTTGAGCGAACCGCCCATTGACAAGCCCAAAAAAAAGAGTCAAAGTAAAGTAAAATCAGCGTTGTCTCACGGCGTTGTAGCCAGTCCTACACTGACTGCAGCCAAAGGTCAAAGCAAGTTCAATTTTGCCCGTAATCTTTTTATGTTGCGGCCAACCAGCGCTGGCCACTAACACGATTTATGGCATATTAGCCCACTAAATCTTACACAATATGCGCCAAATTTGCCCCTTTTTGTTTCGTGAGGCTTCGGCTGGTTTTCATTATAGCGGGTGGTGCAGGCATGTGGCGCTGTAGCGAGCGCTGTAAATAGCTGGTAGCTAGGACACACACTACAGGCCACACACAGGCCACAGGCAGGACAGCTTTTCTCACGTGAGCAAAACAGAGGACGAAGGACGGCAAACATCACGTCTTTTTTTTTGTTACTGTCTACTCTTTTTTTCTTCTTTTTTGCTCTTGTTTAACGTGGCCATTTTGTCACCGCATAAAATAGTCAAGACACCAATGCAGCACAGCAAACTCTCCCCCATCCCATAGTCCTCATGCAGCGTCACAATGTTTCAGTGTGCGCGTTCCACTATCAAGTCGCTGATATTGGCCTCCGGCCCCCGTCCGCCGCCCTCATTCTCGTCTTGTCTGACTCTGTATCTCTCTCCTCTCTCTCTCTCTCTCTCTATCTCTCGGGTGCCTCTTCTTGTTTGAACTGATTAGGAAACGGCCCGCCATGGCTACGACGTGAATTGATGTTCTGTCTGGGAACGGGAATCCGAGCGCTAAACAAAAGACGTGCTGGGCACGGACAAGGCCGCAAAGCTCTGGCGTGAGGGGCATGGACTGGAATAATGTGCGTGCGTGCATCTAAGTACTTTATCCACTAATCTTTGCCATGCTATAACATGGCACATTTGTTGTTGCGCACGAGAACAGGTGCAGATAACCCTTCTGCTTTCCAGGCTCTGGGACCTATATAATGTTGAAGCAATGATATGTAATACATGGGCGAAATGAATAGAAAAAAACAGAAAGGTATAGCCGAGATATGTAGAGGCTTCTTGCAGCGCAAAATCCCCGGCCAGACACGAGCAGTAGCAGCAGCACATCCAGCGATCGGCAGTGCAACACGGCTATGGCGAGGCGGTGGCATTGGAATTGGGGCAGTCCATCTTGCCCTCCCCAGGGCCCAAAATATCACCAGCGTTACAACCACCCACTGCTTGATGGTATGCGCAAGCGAATAACCTTGAATCTTCCAGACTTGTTCTCCGCGCTGTTCGGCGACCTCAGCCCTTGTCCAGATTGTTATGGGCCAGCGTTGCACCAGAGCACCAGCACTACATAACGTATGTCGGAGGTTTTCAAGTAATTTTTTAATTCTTTTTTTTTCGTCTGTGTCATCTTGTTACACACCCGTCCTTCGTACCCGTCCAGCCCAACTATCCTGCAACATCCTTTTCCAATCACCAATAAGCCGTTGTCCAAGAAGGGCGCTTTGGGATATCTGCGCCGCCCCTGGTCCAGGTGCAAATCCAGAGTACTGGATTCCGGTGAAACTGGTAGAGACGACGAGATGGGTCGCACACTGAGATTGCTGCATCAGATAACAGGTCAACTTCGCTTTGTACTCCTCCTCCCGCTCCCGCCCGCCTCAGTCTCAGCCTTGCCACCGCTGGAGCTCTGGCTGGTTCGTAGTAGCGAGAGAAAGGCTCACTAACTAGCCGACAGAAGAATAGAAGCCAAGCTGGTTGGCGACTAACACCACGGCAGCCATCAAGTCCACCTGCAAAAAAAACAGAGTCCACCAGTATCACTGACATCCGTCCGCCCAGCCTGCAACTGTAATCTACTCTGGAACAGAGCACTGGCCAGATACTGCACATGCACATGCACATGCACATGGAGATGCGTCTGGAGCTGGGCTGGACCTCCCATTTGCATGCCACCACCCACTGCAATTCACACCAACAATGCAACTAATAGCCATCCCAAGGTGCTCAAGCCACACCTAAATCCCACGTCCATATGAATACAGGTGCCTATGCACCCACACATACAGACACACATCCCATACCACACAACCTGCTGCATCATGCATACATGGTAGCACCACTACCACCCTGAGAACCCGAAATATTGTTCTTGGTGGAGTAGAGTAGCGATACATAACAACTTGAGTTGATTACATTGCCTGCAAGATAAGGCTGGAATGGTGGCAGCAGGTGCACAGCGCCTCCGACTTGTTCCATTATGCTTCCACCGAGTCTTTTCCTCCGAAGTTGGATTGCATCGTGACCTCTTCTTCCCACTTCCTGCTTCCTTTGGTTTGGGCTGTTCTCATTTGCCTTGGCCTTACCTAGCCTTCGCCTTCGCCTGGGCATTCCCATTGTGGGGAGGACAACTGCGTGCCCGTGTTTCATGTTCCCAAGAATGCGACCAAGGAGGGAGACGACGAGGGCGAAGGAGGACCCACCGAAGAAGCCCGCCGTGTAGGCTTCGAGAAGGACTGGAGAAGAAGCCAATCACGACACGCCGGACGACAACAAGTCCCAAGGCCAGCAGCCAGAAACAAGAGCAGCACGGCAAGAAAACTAGACTAAAAGTCCATCGCGCGCGAAGCTTAGCGTCGCTACGTGGTGGACCGGGAGCCGCCTTAGTTTTCAGGGACCTGTGGGGCAAGTCTTGGGAATCCGAGTCAGCCTGAAGTGTACTGTACTGTATACTGGCACAACAACAAGAAGAACTCACGGGACGTACGGGAAAGGCTGGCCAAGACGCCCAAGCCCAAGATGCCCAAGACCAAGACGAGATACGACCCAGTCTGGCGGGTTTGCATTGGCACGCGCGCTCTGTGCTGACCGTCTTGTGTGCCTGTGCTTTGCGGTGCTTTGTCCTGCTCTGTTCTGCTGACCAGCCTGCTCTCTGATATCCGCCATCTGACCTCCTCCTCCTCCTCCTCTTCTTCTTCTTCTTCCCTAGGCTTGGTCTTGGGACCCCGAGCGCCGCCGTGCTGCATGGCCCGGAGCCCGCCAAGAGATTTTCCGATTGTGCAACTCACAGGCCAGACGAAGAAAAATAAAATAAAAAGAGGAAAAGAGCTTATCGGAAGCTCTGCGTCCTGGCTTAAATCCGGCCAAGCCACCGAATGCACAGGCAGATACGATGCGACGAAACCTTGGAGCGGCAACGCCAAGCACAACGCGATCTTCTTCTTATTCTTCTTCTTTTCTTCTTGTTTTCTTGGTGTGCGTGAGAAAAGAAGTCTTGCCCTCGTTGGGACAAGCTCGAACGCCTTCGCGGAGCATAATTCCCGCGTTGTAGTCAAGAATGCAGACTGTGTCGATAGTGTCTAGCCTACGGACAGACCACGATAGCTTCCCGTTCTCGTTCTGGCATAGTCTCATCACGCGGCGGGATTGGCCTATCAAAAAAAGAGAGGAGAAAAAAAGGCTCTGCCAAAGGATCACCAGGTGAGACCCAAAGCACGACAAAAGAAGACAACAAAGGCATAGCGCCCAGCTTGCCCAGCCAAACCAGAGACAGCCTTTGTAGCATGGCGGAGCGGAGGAGCATCGACGAGCAGCAGCACAGGTGGCACACCTGCTCACACACACACACACAACGATGGAAATGTTTTATGCAGGTACCACGGCCTCTGAGCTATGCTCTTTTAGGCCATGTTTCATCTCAGAAAGCCCAAATCGTGATAACGTGGAATCCCACTTCACTCCAAAATGGCCCTTTGCGCACTTGGAGGAGCTGCCGTGACAAAGGTCGCATGCAGGCAGACAGGCTCGTATCGTATCTGGAAACAAAAGAGGGACAGAGAGAGAAAAAAAAAAAAGAGTACATGAGGAGGGCCAGAGCCTTAACAGCTGTGATAATAGGCGTGTGGCAGGGTGTGGTGTCTTCTGCCACGCACTCAGACAGGAAAAGGTTGGAGATCATCCAGAGCCAGACACACACTGCCCGAAAAGAGGGCCTGAGGGGCCCGAGACCACCTGAAAGAGGGGTCGACCTGCAACGCTACTGCACAACCTGCATGAGGAAGATGGCGGATGCGGACGAGATGGGCTGGTGGAAAAGGAAAAAGGACGGCTGCACACACACACACACATGTCGTTATTAGGGTACAAGATAATCTGATAGGCGGGTGCAGAAAAAGCGGGGGCTATATCGCGTTACCCAGTTATACAGGGCAGAGCCAGCGCTGATTGGCTGAGTTTTTGTTAAGGTTAAGCTCTCTAGGGCTCCGGGGCTGCACAAGCCACTTAACTTGACTCTTGTGTGAAGAGAGCCAACCAGCACGCCAGAAAGCCAGCCAATAGCCGGCTACCTCTTCCATATACAGGTGCACGAGATTTGTGGTATTAATGTCTGCCTTGTTCCTGTCCTGCTTCTCAGCGTGCTAGTGGCTGGGACACGCAGTATACAATCCATGCTATGCAGCAGCTACGCCGACACCATCACCACACAGCGACGGAGATGGAGATAGATATGCAGACGCAGATGCAGAGGGGAGAGAGGTGTAGATGTTGCAAGGCATGTGATACGCAACAGCAACGCCACAGCGCCAGAAGGCAGCACGGCAAGCCAACTAGCTTCAAACAGGAGGAGGACGTTCATGCTATTGCACTACTGCAACGCTTAGACACGAGCTTCACGCTAGGCAATATTTAGATATCCACCAAAGGTGAAGAAAATCATGAGATACGAGCGAAATAACGTGCTAGTATGCCCTGGCCACACGCATACAACTTGGCAGAGGAGAAAAGAAGGAACCAGTTATAGCAATGGGGGAGAGGCAGAGCGACAGCAGCGTTGGGAGTGTAGCAGAAGGAGGAGGCGGATGAGGACAAGGACGAGGAGGGGCACGAGCTTCACACAGACACACGGGAAGAAGCACTACATTGATGCCTTGGTGGATCTTGTTTCAAGCCAGTCCTAGATCAGTCTGTCGAGAACTTTGAGCAGGCTGTCTTATAGGCAGGGCAACAGGGCAGTGGGGATGATGCCTGCTTTGTATCTCAGTACACACATAGCACAGCATAGCATAGCATCCACTCCAATATTTCTGTGTGTGTTATCTCCTCTTCATCACTCGGCGCGGACTGGGCACGGGCACGGGAAAGGATACCAAAATTCAAAGCGCTGTGACGGGAACAGCGCTATATGGCGGCGATCTAGCGTTCTCTGGCATAATATCCGTTCTCTCCCTCTCTCTCTTCCTCGCTCTGTGTGCCAGAGGCCCTGTTTTAACTGGACGAACGCTCTTGGCACGTGTCCATGTGAAGATTTTTCTTTTCTTTTTGGGGTGTTCCCATCACGCTCGTTGCTCTTGTCGTTGTTGTTGTTTGTCGTGGTGGTGCGTGACTAGGGCTCGGGATCGCTGGCTCCACTTTTAGCCCAGCCAGCACAAACTGACAGCGGCCCCCGCTGGGCCCTCCTCCTGCCCGGGCCTGCTCCCCTTTTCTTCCGGCTCCCTTTTTTGTTTGCTGGCCGCCGTCTGCGACAGGAACGGAGCCATGTGGCCTGTTTATTTTTGTAGCAATGCAAACCAACATCGCGCCTGATTCTAGACCCCGTATGCACCTGCAAGCCCCTCTTTTTTTTTTTTTTTTTTGGCTGTACCCGAAACACTCCAGCTTAGGCCTTCGCCTTACAACCCGCCTGATATTGATCATGCGAGATCCAACTGTTATAGTGCACAGCACACATATTATAGCCACCAGCCTCTCTTGTTGAAAACAGGCATCACAACACCAACAATGGACATATCGAGACATTGAGCTGCACATCTAACATCCCAATCTTAGTTTTATGCAATAGCACATACCACTAACACATCCGCTTTGGGAGTCGCGCGTTTGATCTGGCTGATATCTCGCGGTGTTATGGCCATGTCTACATAGCATCTCGTACTATAGAGACCGGGATGCCGATTACAGTGCTGGATGACATGGAGGCCGGGGGCGGCTGAGCTTCTTGGCTGGTCTTAGCAACAGGCTACTATGGAATCGCGGCCAAAGTGTCACATCCCACCCGGGTATACCCTTTCTGTTGATTCTTGCCCATCCTCATTTCACACCTCACACCTCACACTCAGCACATCATCGCCGGGTGTGTTGTGATATCACGCTGTCGATCGATTAGCAGCCTGGTTGATAAGAGTCATTTCCATTATCAAAGCGATGCCAGCCGGGGAGCCCCCATCGACTCGATCAAGGCGCACATGCGAGCTGGGTCAGCAAGACTAGCAAGACGCGCCGCCGGCGTGCTTGCTCAGGGCAAACCTTGCATTCCGTATCAACATCGGGGGCTTGCCAAGACCCCGAGAGACGGCAACGCTATACTTGATCCCCCCCCCCCACCTGCGATGTGCTTTTCAGACACTCCATCAAACCTGAGACCGATTAGCTGCCTGGAGCCTCTATTGTAAGTTGCACTTCCACTTTGGCCTAGTCTCTAGAGCTGAACCTGCGATATGCAGCGGGAAATGTGCTGTGATGCTGACCAACAAGCATAGTCCCGCGTATCGTGACAGCGAATTAATGTTCCTGGAGTGAAAGCTAGGGTCTAACCCGAAATAGCCACAAGAAAGATCTGTAGGCCAGAGGAACCGCTGTGTGTGACTTGACTGCAGTGCCTGGCCGTGGCTTCTTAACGGCTTGTTCTATGTCCTTCTGTGGTGGTGTCTTGAAAATTGTGACGGACAGGGCAGAAATTGTGACCTGGTGACTGCAAGCTCACCGCAAATGGGGGCCAGCTGAACAGAAAAAAAGCGGCCGCCACTCTAGGAACATCACGCCTAACTGCGAGGCGAAGGGGATGTGTGATAGAGATGGAGTTGCTTGTAGGCTCCATGTCAAGAAGATACACCAAGTGAAAGCCTGGACATTCTCTATCACCAATCATCACAGCAACCTCAAACGAGCAGGGCCCGCAGTCCGTCACATCACCACCCACCCACCGCCATGAGTCAAGGACGAGCAGAAACAATCAAAATGCCGGAACTAATGGCCAGGCTGTGCTGTGCTGTGCTGCGCTGGGCTTCTTGACAAATAGCAGCAGCGGGCAAGGCATTGTGTGTGATAGTGCCATGAGACAGCGGCAGCATAGCCCAATGGGGAATACGATAGGCCTCAGCGGTTCAAAGGCACATTGTTCATGAGCGCACATTGTTCAGGTTCTTGTCATCACACAGATACACATGTGGAATCTCTTGTTTGGATGGGTGCATGCATGCAGTGCAGTGCAGCGCGGTGTGGTGTGGTGTGGTCGTGGTGATAGTGACTGTGCTTGTGACTAGACGCTAGTGACAAGTCACTCACTCACTAACCCGTACCGCACCTATTGTGGGTGGCCTGGTCTGTCAAGTAAATCTGCTTCAGAGCATCCTAAAACAGAAACTCCAGCAGTGCCCGTGACAAAAGCCGCGCGAAAGGCAATTTTGGCCATGTCCCATTTTCCCGTTTTCCCCATTTCGTGATGGGCTAGGCGTTCACCTGCTTCGTGCTGATTCGACGGGCGAACGCCGTGGCTGAAAAGATCACGACAATTCGGAGGAGTGGGTCCGGCTATGTGACCTTTTGTGGGGCTACCTTTTTGGGTTTCCTTTTTTTTTTCTTTCCTTTTGCTTTTGCCTTACCGCCGACCCAAGAAAGAACAGAGCAATAACCCCAATCGCACACAATGGGCACGCACACAACAACGCCCACGACGCACACATGAACAACGCACAAATCCCTCCCAAAAAAGAAAAAATCGAGATAATCTAGCATTCTTCCGGAAGCTGCTCCGTGCTGATGTGGCTGAAGCCTCCTCCTTCCCTCTCCACATGAGGCCTGCCACTTTCCCACTTTCCCACTTTCCCACTTTCCCGTTTTCCCGTTTTCCCACGTATCATACACTTCCTGATTTCTTGGGATATTTCTAGGTAAAGTTTATTGACAGCGGCGGCCCGGTTGCTGTGCTGTGCGCGGGCTTATTCTGTTTATTTTTGGGGGCAGGGTGCTTCGGGGCCTCATGGCGGTCTGCTCCGCTGCCCGCGCAGCTTGGTGGTACCACCAGCAAGCACTAACAAGGCGCAACCGGCCGCTGGCACCCGCTACCTGCTGCCCCCACTGCAATCTTGAGTGTGAGTGCGAGTGAGTGCGAGTTAGCCATTCCCGTGTCACTGGGCTACCGCGCCAGTAGGGCGGCCGTGTTTGGGCCACGACATATGGGTGTCCCGTCTTGGCCCCGGTGCCCCGTGATGACGTTCGTTGCTTGGGCGCTTGGGTGGCCAGTTGCGCAAGCCAAAGCCAGCCCTGTGGGCGAGTGCACTGATGGATAATTTTCCGTACTTTATGAGTGACCCAGTTGCTCGCACCACAGGACCACAGGGCCACGGGACCACGGCGGCATGGCAGGAGGGAATAGAGAGATACACAGATACACGATGCCGGCAGAGCTATACACGCGTGTACCTAGTACGCATGCAAGTACGTCCATGTGTACACACATGCACCCCTCGACCCCTCAACGGCTTGGTTGTATCAGCCAAGTTGCCACAGCTTGGGCAGGGTCTGAGAGCGTGCAGAAAACCGAGAGAGTCTGGATACTGAATTGGAGCGCAAAGCCACACTTGAAAAAGTCAATGTCAGGGTCAAGATACTGAAAATAGCACACATACGGCTGCGCAGCGTCCAGTCTGACTAAATCAGAGGCTTGTGGGCGTGGGAGAGAGGCGGCGGCGGAGGCAAAAACAGGATCGGAAAGGCAGCAAATTAGCACTACAAGCAAGCTGTGCCTAACGCCCCTCAAAACAAAGTCGTCACTGTGTCTTGACTCTAAATCGCTGGTCCCCCCAAGCATGAAGGAGGGGCTTGGGGACAGACTCATGGAAACGGCCAACCGGTAAGGACGGAGACGGGAGTCAGACAGGGACAAAGCCCCCAAAGCCAAAGGGCCAAGGACACCGTGCTAAAACAAGACACAGTATGGGTGCTCAGATCGCGTGAGGGAAGGACTAGACACGAACGCATACAGTGAGCTGTACATAGGTACAAGTCCAAGTGTAGGTACTTAGAAGTATGTACACATGTACCCAGGTACACATCTATCCAGGTACACATGTACCTAGGTACCCAAGTACCTGTCTACTTGTCCACGCAATCGAGATCGCAACATGACAAAACTCCACCAGCAACAACCACCGCACAAAGACGAACGACGCCGCCAAGGATGGGATCTCAAACCACCACGGACAATCAAGCTATCTGGTAGCGTTCGCAGCGCTCCAGAACAGGCTCGAGAGCACGCTGCTAAACCAACGCCCTCGATATCATATGGGCGCACGCATTTCTTACGGTCTGTCTCCCTGGGTGTCTGTTCTCCGTCATGCGATGCATACCAACTGACTTGGAATAGGCTTGAGCACTCCTCATGTGGTCCTCGGGCTTAGCACAAACACAAGTGTGGGCTAGCTGGGCGTGTATGTCAATGCCCGCCCCTCTTACACCCGATAACGAGGACAAGCGAAAGACACACATCTCACGCAGGCTCTTCCTGGGCGGCGCGCAAAGGACCCAGCCAGCCAGCAGCATGGGAACACGGACGACGAGGACGAAGACGAGGTCGAGCAAGCGCAGGCTCCGGAATTCTACGCTGAAGCGCCAGGCGGGAAGCCTTTAGTGCTCTTCCTCTATTGTTCTTGTTTCGGGCTACTTTCTGGCCTGCCTCTTTTTGTTTTTTTTTGTTTCGCGCTGTCATCTTTTGGGGCCATGCTAGCGCTTCTAGTTGCCTCCTACCACCGTCGGCATGTTGCCGGCATCCGTTGCGTTCTTTGGCCTGCACGACGGTACTTGGGGGCATCGTGGACGTGTGAGTGAGCACCTAACATTGGCGCAGAAGGATAGAAGCTTACCACTACAGATAAGAAGTCACGAGGCACACGGCGGACTAGATCGCAGCCTATGATATTACGGTGCTTGGACTCGCTGATGGAGCGGCAGTCAAGTCGGGCATCCAGTCGCTGCAAAACAGGGCCGTCATGGCATCCAGAGCGGGCTCCGGGGATAGAGAGACAGAGACACAGAGAGACAGGTCAGCTTCCACCCACTCCCACGGTATTGGGGTCTTCATGAAAGCTTGGCTTACATCTTCGGCATGTCATACAGAAGGGGAAAACGATCTCGACTTTGTTCTGACACCAGCAACACACCACCGCCTGGGCCCGGGTGCTGTTATACGGTCATACTACGTATTTTGGCCTATTAACCCAACTTTATTTGCCTAGATCAGGCATCAAGATGCAAACTATCGTCTAGAAGCCCAACTTCTAAAGTCCGTGAAGGAAGCCAGGTTTTAGAGATGCGGGGAGCGGGATGTGGCCATAATCATCATCTGACCCGCAAGCTTTCCCGTTGCATTCGGATAGCCAGAACGAGAGACAGAGCCAGAGAGGGACTTTCTCCTCCTTCGCATCAGACAAACTGAGCCGATATCTCAAGGCCACAGAACCAGCTGCCCCTAGCCTTGTAAGATGCCTGGCGGGTACAGACCAGTTGCTTCCTTCGTCCCGGAGTTTAGGTAGTGGTACCACATTGCGATGCACACCAAACTACTATCCTCCAACATCACTGGCTCTATTACTATCTTGCAGATCGGACTAGCTGACAGCTACACTCGAGATTAACCCGAAATTATATTCTCACATACATCTCGATCGTGCAATCCTCTGCGGGTAGCGATACGCCAAATGCCTCGAAAGGAAGCAGGGTCGGTCGGATCGACTCAGGCCGGGCCCTGTTGAGTTGAACGGCCTTCTCCAAGACAGGATGCAGTATATTTGCATGGGGATACGGAAACCCGGCGACACGGCGGCTGCTATGAGACGGCTGCTGGCTGCTTGTTGCCTAGTCGCATACCTTCACCCCGTCTGTGTGGTGGAAGCCTTGCTTGTTCCATGCAGCTCCAGCAGAAGCCGCGACAAGACGCCCAAAGGATGGGCAGAGGAGCTGGTCGGAGACGATAGACGTCCCTTAGGCGACCCGCAGTGCTGGTCCCAACAGGACGGCGCAGAAGGGGATGCTGATGTAGAAGCTTACTACACACATGTCTTATTTGCCTCTCCGCCTCGCCTTCTTGCTCCTCGAAGATACGGTAAGCCGGATAGTTAGCCCTATTGCTGCTCAGCAGACGTGGTAGTCAGGCACACGGACTGCAGAACAGCACAACAATCATAAGAGCGGCAGTACGAACAATAAAGCAAACAATACAGGAATAACCCGTCGCCTCTTTGGGTATATCTGCCGATGGGAGAATAAGAGGACTGAATGCTGTTATTTTTTGGCGCTGCTCTATATTCTGACAGGCACACTAAGGGGAGGCGTGACGATAGAGCAGCAGACACTGGGAGAAACAAACGTAAACATGGACAGATGTGTGGATGTATGAACGTACCGCTGCCGCATGCATGTAGACATGAAAGCCTCCGTCCCAATAGTTTAGTCTCGCCATACTACGGGATGCTGCCCGGGGGGGAGCTGGGGGCCTTTTCGTTCTTGCTCCTCACTCCTTCTCCGTACTTAGTGCAGACTTGTCTCCAACAAGCCAGCAAGTCTGTGTCTCCAGTAGCCGACATATATGCAGAGCAGCCGACATCAACTGCCGATGGTAGGAGTCTTACGGAATGGAAGCCTTTCTGGCTGTCTTAGCTGAGCCTGGTGCTGATATTTTGCGGGCGTCCAAGTGGGCTGCTGCGGCGGACAATAGAAGAACTCTCACGTCTTTAAACTCCGGGGGGGGTGGGGGGGGGGGTTGTAGGCTTGTTGACATGTCGTTGAAAACGAATGCTGTAATTCTAGTGACGGACGGACATGTGATAGAACGGTATCGCGGTGAAACCCTGACGGGGCGGGCCCCTGCAGCCCTGTAACCCTGAAAGTGTGCCCTGAGTTTGGTGTGATGGCGTGTGATGTGACGACAGCACAGAAACAAAAGGAGCGAATCGGACGTGTTCGTTCAGCGCAGCGTGATGCGGCGTTTTTCTTTTGTGTGTGCGTGTCAGTTGTTCAGAGCCCCAATCACAGCTCGGCTCAGCTGAACAAGGCGCTATAGCGCTCCCGGAAGAAGGCGAAGCAGACACGCAGGCAGGCACATTTTGCGCTGTAAACTTGTCACTTTACAGGGCACGGCGCACAGGTCAGGGCTGGAGACGCCTAAAGAGCCCACTACAAGACAAGCCTGGAACTTGTCTGTCTCAGGCAAAACCCGCAGTGTTAGTTGTGGGTAAAAAGCATGACGAGATGGGCAATATTAAGCAGAGTGAGAAGCATGTGCACGGCGAGGAAAAAGCAGTCTAGAACAATAAGTAAACAAAAACAGAGATAAGACAAGCAAATAAGAGTAATAAAAATAGGGACAAAATACAACGGCTCAGTCGTGTTCTACCCAATCTCAAGAGACCCTGTTTTTCTTGATGCGGTTTTGGCCTAAATTTGTCTTACTTGGTCGGCGACTGGGGTCCGTAGAACATGTTAGTCTGGGGGCTAAGGCTGCGGCTAGACATTGCGCCAGAAAGCATTCTCTGGTCTAGTGCGAAACAGGAAGAGAAGGCGTTAGAATGTTGCATGTGTGCGTGAAAGAATGTAGAAGGGCAGCTGTGTGGGAGCTATGAGTCGGGCGCTGGCAGTGGTGAGCGGTGCTGGGTGGTGCTGGGTAGGTGCCCTAGTGGCGTGTGGGGTACCCTAAAGTAGGCCTAAGGCAGGCCTAAAACCAGTCTAGCACGTAGGCCTGAACTCTGGCCCAGCACTAGCTCTAGCACTGGCCTACCCACTGGCTTTTTCCCAGCTGGCGTTGTGTCAATCTTGTCTCGATCGGTGCAAAACCAAGTGGGTCTCCGGACCCCGTCCTCACCCCGCCGTATTGGCACCAATGGTTGCTCAGGGACTTGCCGTGCCTCAACACAGCCTCCCTTCTAGCACACCACACTGTTCCCCTAGCTGTGATGCTATAGCTCTTTGGGGCAAATTTATGAGAATTGGTGTTGATTTGGCACATACGCTGTCTTTCTTACTTCTTCACACTGCACAAAAAATGAGGATAACAAACGCCTATTCTAAGTCTGGTTGTGGCCAAGAAGGGCGTGAGTTGAGCAATGCGCGCGCTCTCTAGACAGCTTCTCTGTCTCATAGCCCCCCCCCATCTTGCCTTTCGGCTGTCATAGCAGGTCTGTGTCAGACCAAGACATAAAAAAATCCACAGGATGAAGCAGCCGAAAACTAAAGATCAAGCACTAACATGAGATCTGTTGACGCTATCGTGGCTTGTGGCCCATCCTCGCCGAAAAGCCACGCCGTCCGCTTGGACACCCACTGCGTCACGTCCTGTGGTGGACGGTGTAGAACCGTGGGTGTGGTATAGCCGATGTGGAGGTACTTACTTGGCAGTATGAGCGGAGGCGGGAGGGAGCTCTATCTGGCGAGACTATATTAGGCCGGATCTCGTGTAGATCGGGACCACTTGATACCCGCGTGTTCCTTTGGTCTTTGGTATCTGCAGTCTATTGAGCAAAGATGAAACTATGTACATGGAAAATACTATCTCGTATCCTCAGGTCACGCGACGAGGGACTCCTTTAGCAGCTGGTCCCAGTCGCTACACCGGTCCCTGAACCCTTGTGTAAGCTCCTCGTGTCTAGTATTGTTCAGCTCCAGCACGAGCCGTGACGCCTGCTGCCCCGGGACCCACGTATCCCACTCCGGGGCCGTCTCATGTCGGAGGGTATTCGGGTTGTGCGTTCGCAGAAAGGAGATGAGATAGGCTATCATCATGGTGACCATCGGCGCGTTGTATGTCGAGTAGCTCTGAGGCACAGACGTCGACGCGGACTTGGCGCCGAAGAAGGCCGGCAGGTCGGCCGAGTGCGGCACACCGTGGCCCTGGCTGACCTCGGTCTCGTCCGTCACGTTGTAGCGGTACATCCACAGGCTGGGGCCTTGCATCGTAGCGAGACTTGAGGCGATAGCATTGCCGGTGGTGAGTGACGGGCAGTCGAATGTCACATCGCCATATGCGAGGCTGGCGGTAGGGAACCATGCCCCGCGGCCCTGGATTTCGGGCGCTTGGGGATAGGCTTTGGTGAGAGTGCCTGTCCACGAGCTGTTGTATCGAGGGAGGTTGTTAGACAGAAAGTCTATGACCTCGTCCTGGGACTTGGCGTCGGCAGCAAAGAGAGAACCCTCTGTATTTCGTGTTAGCCACAGTCTCATGATAGACAGGAGTTGGTATTGTCACTCACCATTGGTCACTGTTCCCATCAGTGTAGGGACCTTGATATAACGCCCGCCTTCAAAGGCCAGCATCATGTCCTCGGGGACAAAATCGCCATCAATGGTCGGGGCCCAGTAAAACACAGGAGCGCCGTCCTGGCCGGGGAAGTTAAAGATGCCGTTAGCCTTTTCCTGCAAGATGTCCACGTCGGTCTTTCTAAGACACGCGAGGACATCGGCATCCGAGTTGCAGCCTGCGAGCTCTGCAGTCTTGTTGAACTGCCATTCAGACTCTGCGACAGTTAGCTCAGTCGGGTAATATGGCGACTCGAGCACTGCCGAGCTGAAGAGCTTGTCGTTGCGGCCGCCATAGGCTGTCAGGTGGTGGCCCACTGAGCCGGCGCCGGCCGAGTGGCCGTGCAGCATGACTTGTTGGGGGTCTCCGCCAAACTGAGAGACGTGCACATGCACATGTTAGCATACCAGGCCTGCTTGACGGCAGAAGAGACGAAGGGGAAACTAGACATACCGCTTCAATGTGTTTCTGCACCCACTTCAAAAGGAAGCGCTGGTCCAACAGCCCGACGTTCAAGCTACCATCGGCGCGCACTTTTTCGCTGGCCAGGAAGCCGAAGAGGGACACGCGGTAGTTGAACGTCACCACGATCGCGTTGTAGTCTGACGCTGCAATAATCTCGGACCCGAGGGCGTAGGGGACGCTGTTGGAGTTGTATCCGCCGCCCTGGACAAAGAGCCACACAGGGAGCTTTGTCCTTGCCGTGACCTTTTGAGGCACCCAGACGTTCACAAACAGGCAGTCTTCGCTTTGATCGTCGGAGAGACCTGAAGCAGTGCCATAGCAGACTTTTCCAAACTGCAGCTGGTGTTAGAATAGACAGCATGGCGTTGAGTAGCTAGGAGACATACCTCGGTGGCCTTTTGCGTGCCAGTCACGGTTTCTGGCTCGGTGGGTGCGCGCCAGCGTAGATCGTTTACTGGCGCTTTGGCGTATCTCATGCCGGTGAACGCTGCGATGCCGTTGGACTCCCATGTCCCTTGGTACGCTGAGTAGCCAAGGTCCACTACGGGGCCCCCAGAATCATCGCCGAGTAGCGCCTTGTCTCCGGCGATTGTGCCGTTGGGGACGCCGAGCCCGGACTTTGGTGTGCTGTTAGTATGGGAGACAATACCAGTGAATAGGCAGTGGAGTAGTGAGAGGGTATCCTGTGTTCTTTTTCTTTTCCTGGTCTTACCTGGATCTTGTCGTCATCAGATGACGACCCGGCTCGGGAAGCAAATACAGCAATGAGGACAATTGCAGTGATCAAAGCTCCTGCAATGCCCCAGGCCACGCGGCGATTCGGAATTATCCGTGCAAGCCAGCCTTTCCGTGGGCGCTCTGTGACGTCACTGGCTTCAGCGACGTTCTTGTATTTGGTATCCATTGTTCTGAAAAGGGGGAAATCCTGACTGTCTCGTGGACCTGTGAGACCCGGCGCGCTTCTTCGGGGGGGGGGAGAAGACCGGTATAATCGCTGTGGGGGGAGATTATACGTGCCGGATGAGACTGACTGGTCGTCGGGAATCCCACTGCGGATGGGGCGAGCAGAGGACAGGAGAACAAGCCTCGCGACAGAGTGCAGATCGCGACTGTTTAAACAGAGCGGGTTGCGCCAATTCAATTTGCCTGGGGCATGGTTGATATATTGGGTCACGTGACTGTCTGCATATAACTGCTGCTATTTTGGAGCCTGGACATGTGCCACTGTCGCTATCTTCCTCACAGCAAGGATAGAGCGTAGCACACAATAACGAGCCTAAGCTGCATAGTCGATATGGGGGTTATTTATGTTTTAGTGACTTGGCGTGATTTGGTGGTCTAATTAAAGTGTGGAAATGAGTTTGTGAGGCCGTGATGGGTGAGGTGAAGATTGGTGATAAGTGACAATGTACACAGGTACATGTTGTACAACGTGAAGTCAGTAGGGCAGCGGGATTAGGGTTAGCGTGTGAATGATGGGAAAGAGTGTACTGAGATGGTGACTGACAACAAAGAAGTCAAACTTTCAGTGATAATCTTGAAACTGACCAGCAAATTTGCACACAGAATTCTCGTGAGGAAAAGCCGTCTCTCAAGATCTTATAGTGAATTTCTTTGACCGAGACTGTCCCTCTCGGAGAGCTCCACTAGCTTGGTTCTATTTATAGCCCGGACATAACCCTAATCTGGCCGGCTTCATATCGGCGCGCATCAACGCAGGGCGGGCAGGGTTTGCTGTGTGACACCAGACAAAGACATCTTCAGGCTCAGCGAAATGTTGGAGGGAGGAGATTCAGACTGAGACGTGTTCGGGATCAACACGATGCAATGCATTACACGCAAGGCCAAATGCGGAAGCGCCTTGGCATGCAGTGGGATTTGCAGCTAGAAGGGCGAGACTTTGACAGGTATGGACGGCAGTGGAGGGGGGGGAGGAGGTTGATATATATCCCTGGGCGATCTGTGCGGCGGCATCACGGAGGTCTTGAAGTTGTGAAAACAAAGAGCGAGAAAGATCAAGAAAGAGAGAGCGCGAGACACGGCAGGATAAGGAGGCCGCGGCAAGCCGGATCGGGGCCACAGAGTCATTGTGGCTTTATCTGGCTAAAAGGCGCGCGCTGCAGCATTAAGCCGGCTTATGCACATTACATTGCAAAGGATTGAAGCAGCATTCGCCCTGGATACATGGAGGCTTGAATTTGCATTTGCTTGCAGCAATAGGAGGAGGGTGTCACTCATTGAGTGCAGACACACACACACACACACATACACGCAGGCTATGTGATGTGATTTGACGAGAGGAGGCCTGGGATTGGTGAGACGGCGTTGGGGGCGAATAGGAGGAGGGGGGAAGGAAAGAGAGGAAAAAGGAAAGGAAAAGGAAAAAAAGGAACAAAGAAGGGGATGTGAGGCTGACTGGCTGGCTAGCTGGCTATTGGCCTGGCTCTATTGGCCTGGCCTGTTTGTTCTCTGGTGTTGATAGCACAGAACATCGCCTGCTTTGGGCCGTTGCAACAGGACGACAGGCGTTCTGTTTTCAGTTATCAGTTTTCTATTCTCCGTTTTCCCTTTTCCTTTTTCCCTGCCCTCTGATTTCACTTTTTGCCCGCTGCTTTTTGCCCGCTGTTTGTCCGCTTTCTGTCGTTTGGTGAATGTGACTGATTCGCATTCTCGTGCTTGGTGTTGCGCGTACTTTTGCTCCTGCTCCTGCTCCTGCTGCCGCTCCCGCTCTTGGTCGTTTTTTATTCTTTTTTATTTTTATATTTTCGTGACGTTGCTTGTTCATTTTTTTCTGCTTCTCTTCTTTGTCTCCATGCTCGACTTTCCTGCCTGCCAGGCTATTTGGTGATATTCGCTCTGAGAACGGGCCATTGTCATTGTCATTGTCATTGTCGTCATTGTCGTCATTGTCGTCATTGTCGCTGTCGCAGTCGCTGTCGTCGTCGTCGTCGTCGTCGTCATTCTCCTGCTTCTGGCAGTGCTCCGCGTTGTTCAGGCCAAGCCTCCTTTGCAGTCGTGTTTCTTTTTATTCTTTTCCTTTTCTTCATTTTCCCTCATTTTTATATGCCCACGCTGCGGCCTGTCCTATCCAACGCCGTCGTCTCTTTGTTCTTCTGCGCCGTGTGCCCTGTTCGCCTGCAACCGACCGTCAAAGCGAGCTATGACATTTCCTGCTGTGAGCGAGCTTCATATCTGCAGTGCATCGCCATAACTCCAACTATTGCTGCTGCTCTTTGTTAGAGACACCGCCGCCAAATCGATACGCCGGCCAGCCAGCCACGCCGCCGCCGCCGCCGCCGCCGGCCTTTTCTGTCCTGTCTCTATGCTATAGCGTCGAAATTCGCTCTTGTGCCCGTCGCATCTACATCTCGTCTTTTCCAGAGCGCCTGTCCGTCTCTTCCGCTCTTCTGCCATGGACGCAGTGTCGGTGACGTATGTGGCCGAGCTTGAGTCAACCTCAGCTCCAGCCTCAGCTCCCAGGTCAGCCTCATCTTCAGCCTCATCTTCAGCGCCTTCCTCAGCTTCAGCCTCGCGACCGCCTTCTCTTGAACTGCGGGGCTCGTGGCTTCTGCCTGGCCAGCAAAAGCCCCAGACAGCCAATTCAGGCGGCCCAGCTATACATCGTCTTCCCGATGAAATCGTCCAACAGTCAGTTTCCATTCTCTTCTCTCCCCATCCCAATCCGAGTCACTGATCCATGCCCTGTTTTGTTTTCTCTGTTTCTTCTGATGGCGCCTCTCTTTCGCTGCCGCTCCCCTGTAATATAGGCCCCAACCCACTGACGCCTCCTGTAGGATCATCATAGCTGCCGATCCTAACACCTTTGCTTCACTGTCGCTGCTGAACCGCAGATGGCATCGCATCTCTCAACAAGCTTCGCTTTACGCCCTCCAACTATCACAGTGCCTGTCGTTTGTGGCATCGCACGAGTCCTTCTCTGCCGAAAATGTCTCGACCCATGATTTACCGCGACTGCGCCATCTGTTTGTTCTCCAAGCCAAGCAAAACCTCTTCGACGCCTATCTACGCCCGTCCATCACCGAGATAAAGCTCATATCCAATACAATCAGCTCTGCCTCCGCCCCCGCCGGCGAGGGCCTCCAGTTCAGCCCGTCGCCGCAGGGCCACCACATCCTGGCCTACAACTCGTCACGCATCTACGTCATCGATGTCCGAGAGCCACATGCCCAAATCGTGAGAGAGCTGGCTACGCCTAGGCGGCCCTGCTCAGCATGCATCAAGGATGACGGCACTTTGCTGGCCGTGCTCTCTACCGAATCGCAGATCGATCTCTACGATCTCACCCAGTCGCCGCCAAAGCGAAAACAGTCGCTGTTCCCCGACAACCCGCCGCGGACAATCGCCCTGTCGCCGTGTGGAACAGTGCTGGCCGCTGCATACGACGGCGGAATTGAAGTGCTGGATCTGCGCCCCGATGCCCTGGCTGCAGATCGCCGCGCCGTCAAGTGCGATACCGTCGACTCCCTCGCCTTTTCCTTTGACGGCACGCAGATTTTAGGCACCACCCTCAACTCCAACTCCTCGCCGCCAAGCACAGTCGTCATCACCGCGCCATACTACGACCCGAGCACGTCTGCCGAGGCCAGCAGCAGCTCGTTGTGGACCACGTCGATTCTCTTCCCCAATACCAGTCGAGACTGCAGTCATTCCGTCTTGATACAACATACCAGTCGCGATGAAGCCGCCTATGCCTTCACCTACGATCGCAACTTTGAAACATTCCGAGCTGTGCGTGTCGATGACCTCAGAAGCAGCACAACATACTTTACTGGCCCCTTGCCTCACCATCAACCAAGCACCGACCCCAAGATCATGCCCTGTACCATCCCCGCCGCTACCTATCATGGCGACATGGTGTCTTCGGGATTTTCCGGTCGGGATGTCTGGGTGTATGGCGTTCCCGAAGACTTGGACGCTATCCCGCGCTTCCTCTCCAAGACACAACCCCAGGAACGATTGGGCGGAAGCCTAGGCAGAAAGAACAGCAGCGTGTCTAACCGCTCATCGCCCGGGCCTGCATCACAAGTCCCGCAGTGGCAGAAGCTGTTTGACAAGCACCCCAACCCAAACACCTTTGTCCGAGGGTTTAAGATTGCCGAGCTACAAGGCGTATCAAATGTCAAGTTTGTGCAAGGCTTTGGTGGCCCCAATCGCATTCAAGAGCGACTTGTTATCGCCGCCCGAGGCGCCACCGTTGGCATAGATAAAGACGACGTCAACTTTGTTGACGGCGGCCGAATCATGCTGGTGGACTTTGATTACAGCCTGAATAACGGATGTTCAAAGCACATTGAAATTGAACTTGACGCTACCGAGGCTGAAGTCCTCGAGGAGGAGGTACGTGACCTGGATGTCGAGGTCGACATAGTACGGAGACGCACAGTCGCCCGGAACAATGCCGCAGCACGAAGCTCACTCCTACGTGTGACGACCACGCCCACGACCCTGGGCTCTACTCAAGTTTCTCCTATTTCTCTTCCCAGCTTGCCGGCTGGGTCTTCATCACAGGATCTTGTCCACGAGGATGATGACCCCTTGGTCCCTCGTCGTATGCATACAGTAGCCTCCGCTTTATCTACGACTACTTCTCCAGCTGCCGACGACCACACATTGTCTCTGGATGACGAATCCTGGGAAGCCTTTGATGCGCCTTACTCCCACCAAAACCCCCGCTCGACCAACACGCTGCGACGCGCTGCTACGGCGGCTGCTGCAAGTCGTAGACTGCGCGCTGCTGCAACCCCGAACACAACCTTCCGCAGAGCCAACGGCCGCTTCGAACACCCCCACGAGAGCGATGCTGATAACTGGGTTCCTCCACCCCCACCATACTACAAGGACGACCCTGGAGCTGTCCCCAACTTTATGCGCCAACCAGCTGTGACTCCGCTTCCCAGTACCGCCCGTCCACAGACCCCGGCCGTTGTCCCGTTGCGTCTTTCGACTATCGAGGGCGGCGATACCCCAACCACGCAAGCTAGATCTCCCTCTGTGACCTCAATGTCAACCATGTCACCGATGGCATCGCCACGGTCACGGGTTATCATGGAGTCTGCTGTGGAGCAGACCGTCAGCTACAGAGAAGTCGAGCAACATATACAGCAACCACAGTCTGCTGACGAGGATACGACCAACAGACAGCTATCAACCCCGGTGGCCACTGGCACTGCGAATGACGGTCGAGTACTGTTGAATGATGCCATTCGTATCGCTTCATCAACCCCAAGCCCTAGGTCTGGACTCCCTGCAGGTGGTGAACCCAGACAATCCCACGATAATGAGCATGAGCGTGGCGGCTTGCGTGAGTTGAGACCTAGAGGTACTAGGATGTCATTTGATGAGCAGATTGCGAGGCCGAGAAGCCCGATTAATAGCACAGATGCTGGGTCTAGACGCTCTCTAGACATCAGGCCGGGTGTCCGGGGGCTGTCACGAGACAGGAGATCCGTTGGGCCCAGACTGTCTCTTGACGAGCGATTCGTTTCTGTCAAAAGCTTCTTTGATAGCCGATCTGGCGGCCCTCGGCGTTCGCTTGGTACTAGATCCAACTTTCCTCCCATTGTCACCACACACAGACCGGCTATCCCCAGCTCTGAAGGCCGAATTGCCCCTCCTGCCAATCAAATGCGCTCCGTTAGTATGCCCGAGCCTCGGGCGTCGGTTTCAAATGCTGAGTCGTCGCCAACGCCTATTGGCTCAAGTACATTCTCACCGGGTGGAAGCGACGACTATGACCCCCCGGCAGTTTGGATGACGCCACGCTCTACTACGAGCAGCTTTGGCACATTCAATGAACCCTTTCACGTGCACTCAACTCCGAGCCAGCCGCCACGCGAAGGTCCTTCTGAGAATGAAATATCACCCTTGAGCACCCGCTCACGTCTTTCGGCTTCTCTAGCACTGGCTATTCCCTCGAATTCGAACACCGAAAGACCCAGGTTTATGATCCCTCGCGTTCCCGTTGCGTCTCGCAGTATGGCTCAACCACCTAGAAGTTGGTCTACTATTCTGCCGCCGGCGCCCCATCTAGTCAGCCCGCATACGCACCATTCACGCAGCTACAGTGGAAACCTGACCATCAGCCCAAGCTCAACAGCCATGCAGTTTACAGTAATGAGCGACATGCCGCTTATGTCCACCTCTATGCCTACACAGTCTTTTCTTGCGCCCGATACTCCCCTTCTGATTAGTACGCCATCAGGAATCACGGGCGGTACCAACCCGACTAGCCCTGCGGATGGCACCAACCGGCCGGAGATGCCGATCCTAGCGCCTGTGGCCCGCCGGCCTGGGCCTGCCGGCCGCAGGGGAGTCGCCCGCCGTCTCGAAGACTCCTTGGAGCCACGGATATCCGAGTCCTCATCAAGAGACGTGGCGCCTCTGCCGCTCTTCCCGCCGCTCCCGAAGCAGCCTGAACAGTTGACGTCGACGGCTTCGGCGCGCCATCTTCCAGCATGGCTGACGCCGTCGTCGGGGCTGCGTAACAACAAGTCGACGGCCACTGTGGTGCGGCGAACGCGGAGCAATGCTAGCCGCGCAGCCCGCAGCGCAGTCATCAACGCGCGTGGTGGCAAGCCAAAGAAGATAACGAGCGCAAGCACAACGGGCGCGCGACGCAAGAGGAAGGACCGGGATGTGGATGATGCTAGTGTCAGTGCGTGGACTGATGTGCCACGGGAACAGATGCAGATGTGGATGGCGATGAGCACATCGGACCGCGACGGCCGGAACAAGTGCCTGGTGATGTGATGAAGGTGATGTGACGTGAGGTAATATGATACGAATTTTGTTGGATTTGAGACAAGGCCGGAATGACGTCTAGTTTTATGTTTATATAAAAGGCCACAGCTCGCAGCACTGTACGGGATACAAGGCAGCTTTGGAGACAAAAGCATTCAACGTAATAAGAATATAGTATTAAAGGCACTACTGAATAACGAGCCGAAGACCGGCTTCTGAGATATCAAGACAACTTTGTGATGCTGATACTGACTGAACATTTGCTAACAAAGGAAAAGAACGAGGGGGGTATTTTGACGACGACGAGAAGAACAAAGGAAACGAGATTAGAGAAGATTATAGCTGGTGGCCGGGCAAAGCTGCAACGAGCCTTGGTGGCAGAGGAGAGGCCCGAATAATGAGGCAGCTGGCTGTATAGCTCTCCGGGCCGGAACAGGCGCGGGCTAGGCCCCTCGGGCATCAGCCCTGGTACGGCATATACGGCTGGCCACTCTGCACGTTTGCCATGCCGGCTTCATGCATCATGAAAGTCATAGTAGTGTCCCGCTGGCTACCAGAAGGCGCAGAAGCCGCAGCAGCAGCAGCAACAGCAGAGTCGTCGCGATAGACGCCCAAGCCGGGATGCAGCTGCGTCATGCTGGGGCGGACGGCCACCTTCTGGTCGACGAGGCGGATGGTCGGCGTGTTGCGGTCCAGCCGGTAGTTGTGGTGGCCCAGCGGCGCGTTCTTAGAGTACGGCGGAGTCACCTGCAGCGGCGCGGGGACGAGCGAGTCGTGGGCCGACGGGGCCGGGGTGTAGCTGCGCTGCTGCACGGTGATGGCGGGTGCGGGCGCGGTTAGGCCGGCGGTCTGGCTAATGTTGCCGTGGCCGTGGCTGTGCGAAGCCCCGTGGGCACTGCCCCGCTGCGCGTATGTCTCGTACCGCGGCGAGTTGGTGGGCGAGATGCCGTCGTCGTCGCCGTGGTCGCTGCTGCTGCTGCCCGACGGCTTGCGGATGAAGTCGGTGCGGAGGAGCGCGCTGCTGAGCACGGTCATGGGGCTGCTGATCTGGCTGCCGGACAGCGGGCCGCTGGATTTGGAGCCGTTGCGCGAGTGTGAGTTTGGGTGCGAGTGCGAGTAGGCTGGGCTGCTGGAGCGGCCGCCCATGAATGGCGGATCGCCCGAGGCGAGGGCGCCGGTGATGGAGATGCGCGGGTTGCGTTTGCGGCGGATCCAGAGGATCAGAAAGACGAGCAAGACAAGGCCGCTGATGGCGCCGACTACACCGCCGATGATCTTTCCGGTGGAGGATGGCGATGAAGGGGCTGCAGTCGTGGTTGGTGACGATACAGTCTCAATGTCGGTTGGAGAGGGCAGGACAGCGTAGGGGGCAGAGGGGGCAGAGGGGGCAGACGAAGACAGAGTGGTGCTGGTGGAGATACTAGCAGATGATGTCAGCCGTGCTGATGGTGATGTTGACGCTGTTGATGATGTTGTGTTGTGTGTGGTGGTAGTTTTGAGGACAGAAGAAGTAGACGTGCTTGATGTAGAGGAGGAGGAGGAGGTAGTTGTCGTAGATGACGTCATATAACTAGAGCTTGATGAAGAGCTCAAGACAATGCCATCTGGCAGCACGGACTGGTCGTTCTTCATGACGCACACGGGCATCTCGGCACTGGTCTCGCATTGGTAGCCAAAGGGACAGCACGCCTGGCCACAGGTCGGCAGCTTGTAGTCCAGCAACGTAGTCTTGACGATAGCAGACATGTTGAAGCTGGGGCTCTGCAGGCCGATGTCGCAGACAATAGGCAGAATGCGCTTGCATGTTGACCCGCCCGGACAGCACATAGCGGTCGTGTTGGCGGCCAGCGCAAGGCAGGCATAGTTGGTGGGACAGCAGAAGTTGGAGGGGAGCGAGGCCGAGCACGATGTGAGCGACGCGGCCACGCAGGTGTCGGAGCGGCGGAAGATGGCGGCGGGAGTGGCGGAGGATGTGAAGGGGAGGGACGAGGAGAGGCCGGCGAGCGCCAGTAGGCGGAGAGCCCGAGAAGGCCCGGTCATGGTGGTGGAGGTCTGCGGCAGAGAGAGTGGGAGAAGACGAGGAGAGAAGAAGAAGACGAGGAGAGAAGAAGAAGACGAGGAAAAGAGTGATCAAGGCAAAGATGGTGTTAGTGAAGGCCACAGACTAGTAGGTGGATATGTCGCCTGGACTGAGAGTGACTGATTAGGCAGAGGGGAGTGTCAAACACAGAGTTGTTTTTCTTCTGATGTCAACAGAAATGACTGCAAGGCACAAGTGAGTAATTAGAGAGTAGAGAATACAAAGTATAGTAGTATAGGCAGCAATACTAGTGACAAGCGAGGAGAATACAATGGACAAGAAACCAGACAAGAACGAAGACGTCAGAAGAAAATGGAACGCCAGTCTTTTGTCGTCCCCGTTTTGTTTGTCTGTCGAGTTCCATCCCGACTTCCAACTTCCACCGCCCAGTCCAGAGTTTCACAGCCAACTGCCGCAAGCGCTAGGACTTGTCAGTGGGCTCTGAAAGATGGGGGGGTACAGCCTTGGCCGGGTCCTGGGGTGGGACAGCAGTCTCCCAGAATAGCAGCAGCTGGCTCTGCTGGTGCTACCGGCGCGGCTTGGGCCAGCACAGTGACTTTACCAGCGGTGGTTCTACTGGCAGTGATTCATCCAGCGCACAGCCAGGGCCACCCCTCATGGCAGGGCCTGCTGTAGCCGGCGTTTCGTCTGGTGTTGCTGGTGGCCACTTACACAGGGTGCGGCGCAAACAAGGGCATCCATGATAGCCTTTAGATCAAGACGCTGCAAGCAATCGACGCACAAGCACGGCCCATGCCATCCAATCATTTCAAATACCCAAGGCACCGCCCAGGCTACCGGCCAGGGTCCTTTTTACAGCTGGCACGTGCTCCCGGTTTCATCGGCATAGGAGGGGCGGCCAGCCAACCAGCCTTGCTTCTTTTTCTTCATGGGATTCACATGGCCGCAGAGGAAAGCAGACGACGGCAATTGGACTGATCTAGATAGGCCGGACCACGAGCCGCTGCTCTCATGGATCGTGCTGTTGTCCTAGCCTGCATCTCAGCTCAGCGCTTATGGCCGGCCTGGTCCCCAGGACCACAGCACAACAAGCAGAGGCAGTACAGCACATGCAAGCAAAGCAGAGGCAGTACAAGGAAGACAAGAAGCAGCGGCACCGTCTGTCTCGTCCGTCCCTCGCGTTTCACAGCAAAACTACAAGTCAACAAGCAAAGCAAAGGAACAACAAAGCACGCTTCTGGCGCTTCTCGGGTGAATACAACACGCCATTGGTCAGTATTGGCGATATGGGGCCCACACCAACTGGGGTTACGTGCTGTCATGCTAGGGTTATGATATGCAGGCGGCCTGCATGCTGTTTGGTTGGCTGGGCGGCTACAGATGCTCAAACACTCCGAAAAAATTTCACCACAGAGGGAGAGACCAGGGATAATTTTGATGATATCACCCTTGGCACAGCAGGGAGAGGACCAGAGAACATGTCAGAGGGGGGCTTTAAGGAGAAGAATGAGCTAGAATAAAGTACAGGTCCAAAGAACAAAGTACGAGTTAAGTATTCTTCACCTTCCCCAGCACCGCCTCATAACACCCAATAGCGAGCCTCTCCTCCAACAAGCCATGCGCAGTGGTCAACCACTGTCGATACTCACCATGGTGTAGTTGGTTATCACGTTCGACTGTAACTTGCAAGAATTGCCATCGAAAGGTCACCGATTCGATTTCGGTTGGTGAGAACATCTTTTTTTGTCTTTTATTTTTTGCCCCACAGTTTTCTCTTCCTTTTCATTCAAGTTATCGACATTGCGTCATTCATTGTCTCCATTGTACTGGCTGAATCAATCTTCCTTTGTTCGTCTTGTTCTGTTGTCTCATGCTCTTGCATCTCCGTATTTCTTTTTATGAGCATCTCCCCCGCCGCCGCCCGCCCGCCGCCCTCCGGTCTCCCTCTGGCGTCCCTCTTCCTTCACCGGACCTCGGCTCAGACTGCACAGCCGACACCTACATCGCTTCTTTTTCCCCTGCATTTTTCTCCTCCATGCCGGCTGCTGGCTGCTGGCCAGTGAGGCGTTCCTGCTGTTGATTCCAAATCATCCGGCAAAAGAAAGAGCCGTCCTAGGTTGCTTTCTGCATACAACGCAGCGAGGAACATAAGTACATGCGTGGACATGCTCACTGTGTGGAGCTTCACGCATACAATGCTGCTGTAAGCTGTGGGCTTGGCCAGTAATAACGCCCATGGAGAGGTGTAGGAGGGGCGTGGAGGAATTGTATGGCAAGAGAGGGAGCATAAATGGGACGAGGTAGAGCGGAGACAAAGACCAAGGATGCAACGGTTATCTACGGCGCCCTCCAATAAAGAGGTTGCAGTGCTTTCTGTGAGCATTAATAAACCTGATATAGTGGTGGAGGGTCACAGCTACGACGGGTTGGCTAAAGAAAGTACATTCATACATTTGATAACAGCGGCTCGTGGCAAGGAACCGGAAATAAAGAGCAAAATGAGTGAGGAAAAAAGAATTTTATATGTTGAGATATGCCAAAACCGACAGGTTTTGCCATAAAAAAGACTCAATAACACCTATGAAAACATGAACCATTGATTCTATCCAGCCAGCCAAAGCCTGGTGAACTTGATAAACGCCGAGAACCCAGCCCGCACCGAAGAGGAAATCCCAGGAAAAGAAAAGGAAAGAAGAGAAAAGAAAAAGGACCCTGGAGATCCGTAGCAGTTCGTAGACCTCGTAAGTAGAATAAAGAAGAAAAAGAAGTAGAAAAAAAGAATAATAAAGATGGCAGGCAAAAGAAAGAGCAATGCTCAGGGTTTGTCCACCAGATGAAGAAATGTGCAGAGCAACTGGTTAATGTCTTGGGACATGCTTTTGAGCCGAGGCCGTCTAACTAAGAAGAGAAGAGAAGAGAAGAAAAGAAAGAGGAAAAAGAAAAGAGAGGCAAAGAAGCACAAAACATCCGCGGTGGTATATAGCCAGAAAACGCCAGAGAGTAGTAGAAAGCAGACAGATGAGAACAAGGAAAGTGCAGCTGGAAAATAGGGAAATGACCATTGTTCCAGAAGCAATTTTGGCCACTCAAAAATAAGAAAGAAGCAACTTCTTCCAGAAGCAGTTGCCGAAGGAAAGAAATGAAGAAAGGAAGAAAAAAGAAGAGACGAAGAACGAAGAAAAAAAGAGAAGTTGCCCAAACAAAGTCGGCGCGCCTTCTACATGATGAGCAGGTCCCAGCCCTTGACGGCCATCACCTTGCGCCAGTGGATGTACGGCAGCGTCTCGGAGCCATGCGGCCCGCAGGTGCCGCTGGCCGCCGACTGGGCCTGGGCCAGCATGGCAGCCTCCGTCTGGTCCCAGACCTCGTGGAGGATGACGCCGACCTGGCTAATGGCGCCGAGGTGAGCCTGCTCGCCCATGGCGCCGATGCGCTCCTCAAAGGCAGCGCGGAACGAGCTCTGCGGCAGCGCCACGGACCCGCCGACCAGGTACACCCAGGCGAGGCTGCGGTCATAGCCGGGCGGGATGAACTGCAGCACGTTGGTCAGCTTCTCGACCAGGCCAATGCACGACGACTGGCTGGGCGCAAAGCCGGGCACCAGGCTGCACAGGTAGATGCGCGCGGCGAGGCGGAAAGCGGCCGTGACGTTGCGCGCCAGCTGCTGCGGCGATAGCACGCCCGACGCCGTGTACGGCGACTTGGGCGCGGCGGCGGCGGCGTCGGCGTGCTCGGTCATGGTGATCTGATCGCCCAGCACGTGCACGTGCTGGCAGATGCTGATGTCGCCCATGCCCTCGGCCTTGAGCGCCTCCAGGCAGGCAATCTCGCTGATCAGGTACATGACGCGGTCTTCGCAGCCCATGAGGTCGCGCAGGCCCAGCGACGAGGCGGGGTGGGCCAGCAGCTTTTCGCGGTACGTGTGAGCAAACATTGGCGCGGTGCCCTTCATGGTGGCGCCGAGAATGTCGATCCACGACAGAAGCGTTGTGTTGAAGGGAGTGCCAGTGGCGGGGGCAGTGGGAGCAGTGGGGAAGGGGCCCGTGGCAGAGGAAGACAAGGTTGAAGAAGCACCGCTCTCTTCAGACTTGATCTCGTCCATGGGCTGCTCGGGCTCGGGCATGGCATCCGGCGCCGACACGAAGAGCCCCAGCTTGGTTGCCACGCTCATGGCGGCCTGCACATGCTGGTGCCACGGGATGTAGTTGAGAGACTCGTCAATAGTGCCAACCACACACTGGAAGAAGACGAGCGCGAGCGCCACGTCAAGCACCTCGCCGTGGCCCTCGTCCTCTGACAGTGCACGGCACAGCATGGAGACGGTCTGGCACATGTGGTGGTCGATGGCCTGGTCCAGCTCCGGGTTTGC